>VDFB02108409.1:0-18715 GCA_007258455.2 Sequoia sempervirens
GATTTGTGTATATTGAAACATTCTCCATAGCATTCAAAGAGGGATTTGAAGACATAGTAGGACTTGTTTGTATAATCATATTCTTCTCCAAATTGACTCCTTGCAAATTAGCTTCATGTACAACTATGGTATCTTCAATGTTTTCATCTTGAATAGTTGTTGAATTGGTTGTTCCACCATCGTTCATTGATTTTATTCTCATTCTTCTTTCTCTTTGTCTTTGTCTCTCTTTTTCTTTATTTGCTTCAACTTCTTGAGGAGTCAATGTCTTTTTTCTCTTATTACGAAATTTATCTCCCATAATTATAAAATTCTCAAGGATAGATGAATGTTAATAGTGAAATACTTCAAAATATTGAATCCAAATTGGAAGTTGAGTACCTATTACGCCAAAATTCTTCTTCTTGTGTTCCTCAAAACAAATAGAAAACTACCACAATTCCACTTTAAAAATTGTTCTCTTTATGCTTCATTTGAAAAATTCAATCCATATTGCAAATTTCACTTCAAAAATGGTGTAGATGATGCTCCCTTTGATAAAATCAACAAAAAATCAAATTGACCACCTGTAAATACAATAACATATGAAAAATAATTGATTTTCAGTGCTCTCGGCCATACATGTCAAGTTGCAAAGTTGCAGAGTTGACAGTAATTGTCAACAGTGTTTTTAAATAATATAAAACGGGATCCCATCTATAAAACGCGATCCCGTTTATAATAAAACGGGATCCCGATTACTAAACGGGATCCCGTCTACTAATAAACGGGATCCCGCTCCATAATCGGGATCCCGTTTATTAAAACTGACTCCGCAAGCCGTTGTGAAGGTAACGGGATCCCGTGTTATAAACGGGATCCCGTTACGTTTTCAACGGTCGAAAACGAAACGGGATCCCGATTGTAACACGGGATCCCGTTTATTACTGAACGGGATCCCGTGTTATAATCGGGATCCCGTTTTTTGAAATTTGAATTTGGTTTTGCATTGTGGGTGGGTTTTTGCCAAGGTTTTAGGTTCGGGAATAGCTTTGGAAGTCCGAACCTAAGCCTTCAACCTGGTTTGACCTGCAAATTGTAAGCCTTAACAATGTTAAAGCAAAATATCGACTTTGGACATATGGCTGACGACCTTTTTTTGAAAATTTTCTGACAAAATGAAAACCCATTTTAGATCAAACAATGCAAATTCTAAATATATAATTTGTTTTGCAATTGAATTATTTTTTGTATTTTTCAATTAATTTCTAATAAAATTGGTCCATAAACTTTAAATATCAGAGTTTTTTACTATTTGAATAACTTTTGATCAACATAACATTTTGACAAACGGATTGCAAGAGAGAAAACTTCAGACAATTCTTTTCAATTTGAAAAAAAAAAAGTCAAAAAATGATAAGTTTAGGTCATCTTATGCATGTCGTACACGACGATTTTTCAAAACAACAAATCTGCCTAATAAAAAATTAACAAAAAAAAAAATTCAATAAAAATTACAAAAAAATATCAAAGAGCAATGTTGTTGAGTCATAAGACATTTCCCAAAAGGATTTAGAAAAATACGATAATTTAAGTCAAAATATGGATGTGTACATGTGCATGGTATGGTACAAAAAAATGACTTTTAAACAGTGGTTTTTTGAAATGCCTATTGAAACTCAATTTGTACAATCTGGGTATTGAAATAAATTACATATTTGGAAACTAGACTCCGAGCACTACATTTTATGATTAGTGAATTTTTTAAAGATTTCATCTCTAAGTGCTTTAAATTTTAAGGTCAAATGTGTCAAATACTGAAAATCAGGGAAAACACTTCCACTTCTTGGCCAAAAAGTGGACTCAACTTCTTGCACACACCCTCGGACTCTCTCAAATATTAATCTTCCTTCCTATCATCATCCTACAAACCAACCACATCTCCACTGCATGTAAATAGTGCTACCATGGTAATGGCCAACTGTCAGGAAAAATTTGATAAGGTGGAGCTTGTAACTCATGTCTTCTTCCTAACAATCTTTCACCTACAAATCATTTTGTGCGCACTCTCTTGCCTTGAAATGCTACACTACCCTCTGAAAACCTTTAGATAGAAATGGAGCACCAACCATAAACTAACGAAAATGTTCCATAAATATTTTGACATAAAAAAACATACAACTTTGACTACTAAACTAAGAAACACATAACAAATCCTTAAAAATTTGAATTTGTCTTTAATTGTTAAAGCATAACGGAGAGGAACCGATGGTGGGTAGGGTAACTTTGAGTGAGGGGTCACTGTCATCAACGTCCAAGTCAGATAAAAAAAATTTGCCACGTCCCTTAACTGTCGAGTTGGCAGTTTATAAATTTTTTTGGGGAGAATTTTGAGCACATTTTCTAAAGTTTTGGGGGCGATTTCCAAAAACTTCCAAAAATGTCTAAAAAATTGGCATATGCAAATCATGGACATCAGTATGACCGATGGTTGTTTTGCACCATGTGATTCCTTGCAAATATTAGTCCTAGTAAATATGCATTAACTGCTACACATTCCTTCGCCGTCGGCCTTAATGCCTACCACCTAGGCATGCACACCATTTGCTTTGTCTTGCTTTTGATTCTCAAAACATCCATTCATGAAACTTTATTCATTTTGAGTGGTTGCATTCAAAACTAACTCTTGCTAAGATGGAGACCAACGGTGGTGAGGTGGTTGGTGAGTCGTGGTGATGAATTTTTTGACCTTTCTGTGTTTATCAACACCATATTTAGTAAAAGGAAACTATTTAACTTCTTGTTGCATAAGTGAGGTTGTGTTCCAACCTCACTCAGGCAGTAACTATGCATTGCAAGATTTTTCTAGGTTTTTCTTGCAATATTATTTTGTTTAAATAGCTTTTGTCAAGTTGTAATGATTTCATTGTCTAATGAAGCTTTGTTCCAGCTTATTCATGGCTTCTTCTGTGTATACATATCTCTATACTAGTATTTATGTATATATATATATGTATGTATTTATACATATACATATTTGTATATAGATATATACACATAGGAATGATGAGCAACTTTTATTTTACAACAATAATGCACCTATATTATGGCCAACTATCTGTATATGTGAGTATAGAGATAATACATCAATATATATGCATATATATCTAGGTATTCACACATATACACATAGGAACAGTGAGAAAATGTAATTTTGCAGCAATAATGCACCTATATTATGGAAGAATATGTGTATATGCGAGTATACAATTATATTTTTGCATATATATGGCCGACTATGTGTATATGTGTGTATACAGTTATATTTATCCATATATAGGGTTGACTATGTGTATATGTGTGTATATATGTGTATATATCTATGTATAGACACATATACACACACTCCGCTATAATATAGACCTTTTTTTTGTTTTATACCTTTGTAATTTGTATATGCATATATATCTGTGTATACACACATATACACATAGTCCATCATAATATAGACCTTTGTTTTCATTTTATACCTCTATAGTTTGCATATGTACAGTGGAAATATTAGAAGTTAATATACTCTTCAATATTAAGAGTTTCTTGCAAGAAAAATATGGCCGACTGTCTATATATTCTAAAAATTACACACACACACATATATGTGTGTGTATGTGGGGTGGTTTGTCTATGTGTTTGTGTGAATATATCTACACATAGCCAGTCATTTACATATACATACACATACTGTGTGTATACATATAGATAATGTGTGTTAATGGTTTCATGAACCTATATTTTTTGCCGACTGTGTGTATACATATACATACCATTCATGGGTTTCTACATCTAGACTTTCAAGGGTTTCATGCACCTAAGTTTTAGCCGATTGTTTCCACCATTTTCATGAACCCCTCTCTCAAAAATTCCCGACCCCCATCGTCCACTCTTCCCTATTCGTCATCTCTACCTGAATTATGGAGTTTTTTGGAATACAGTCATATCCATTTATAGAGTTTTCCTAGTAAATTTACTAATCATTTTTTTTATTGACTAATCATTTATAGGATTTTCCTAGTCAATTTAGTAATCATTTTAATTTTTTAATTGATATAATATTGAACATCTTTATATTATAATAAACATTAAAATATTATGTATGTATGTATACACACATAAATACATACATACATAATTATTTATGTATGTATGTATGTGTGTATATGATACATACACATACATGTACTTAGGATTATGTCATTCTCATATGTATGAATAGTAGACACACATACATACATACTACCACAATATGTATCTATGTGTGTATACTATACATACATACATGCATACATATATGTCACATAATATACACATACAAACATAGATATTTTATACACACATACATACATAATTTGGACAAAAGATAAGTGCATGCCACCCGCAACTATGGAGTGTATGATAATGTTCTAAACTTGCCATTATATATATGCAAGTTGCAGGTTTATAATTACATATGGTAGATCTATAGAAATTGATTTTCATATACCCTTGTTCACTTGCATTTATATGAATTCCATGCATAATTTAATTTATATTGAATTACATTCACAAGTCTTACATGCAATTACAATTATCATATAATGTTGAATATGTATATGTATATGTATATATATATATATATATATATATGTATGTACATATGTATATGCAAATGTATATGTATGTACATATGTATAGTTTTTTTAAGGGGAATGGGCCATTGGTGGGTAGGGAAATTTTGATAGTATAACATGCATTGCGTGTTTCATTGCACACATACCCTTGATCCTTTGCAATCAACTCTATTAGATGCATGGTTAGTTTTTTCTTCAATCACACTCACTCTTACATGTATGAATTTGTTGTTTCCATTTGTATCATTCAATTATTTCTAAGAGTATGAATTGGGCATGTCACACTATAACATGCAATTTTTCATTCATTGCAAACATAACCTTCATCACCTCAATGATATAAGACTTACAATTATGCATATACATTGGAGGAGCCCAATCTGTCCAAGATATACTAAATTCATGTTGATGGTGGCATCAATGGTTCCTTTGTATATCTTATACAGATAAGACTTATTCCAATGTATATCCCTCTTAATCTTATTACAAAATAAGGGGTCATTCCTATTAACCTATGACACTTCAATCTTTCATGTATATCATAATACCCTTGTCCATTTTCAATTAGCTCAATTAGATGCATGGTTACTTTGTTCATCGGTTACTCTCAATATTACATGTATCATTTTGTTGTTACACTTTCTATCATTCTTTCATGTGTATATGTATATGCATATATGTATGCATATATGTATATACATATGCATATGCAAAGAAAAAAGTGTTGTTATTTTAGGTGGAGAGTGGAACGAAGGAAGGAATGATGCATAAGAATAAGCAAAAGCAACATTACACTCTCCATCAAATAATGCATTGTACCTTCCATTCGTTACACTCTCCATCGAAATTGCATTGCATGTGCATAGATACATTTATATATACATATGCATATATGTATATGCATATATAAATACATATATATGCATATCTACATTCAACCTAATTAGATGTGCTTTGTTTTTTCTTCAATTAAAGTGACTCTAAATATCAGCCCCTCTCCCTTACATCTAACTATGATGGTTGAATCCTACTTTTTTTATAACCATTTCTCATACACTCAATTACATGAATGGTTAGTTTTTTCATCAATTGTAGAGTCAATCTTACATGTCTCAATTTTTGTTGTTACACATTGTATCACTGTTTGATTTGTGTGAATTATAATTGGGGATTTGATAGTATAACATGCGTTTTGTGTTTCCTTGCACAAAGACCCTTGTTCATATGCAATCAACTCAAATAGATGCATGGTTAGTTTTTTCATCAATTACACTCGATCTTATATGTCTTAATTTTTTTGTTACACATTGTATCATTGTTTGATTTTTGCCAATTACAGTTACATATGGCAGATATAAAGAATTACTATATATTGTTTGATTTCTGTCAATTACAGTTACAATTACTATTCACATGTCTTACATGCAATTGCAATTACAATTACAATTGGGGATGTGATAGTAAAACATGCAATTCTTGTTTCATTGCACAAATACCATAGTTCATTTGGACTTACCTCAATTACATGCATGGTTATTTTGTTCATCAATTACACTCAATCTTAGATGTATGAATTTTTTGTTACACTTTCTATCATTGTTTCATATCTATATGTATATGCATATGCATATGCATATGCATATGTATGTGCATATGCATATGCATATGCATATGCATATGTATGTGCATATGCATATGCATATGGGTATGTGCAGGATCATGATGGGAAAAAAAGTGGTGATATGTAAGTGATATGATGGCCCATGTGGCTGACAACTATTTTTAATCCAAAATTGATGAAATGAAAAGGGTTTTTAAAGTAGATCCTCAAATTTCCACCAATAAAAATTATGCTTTACTTTGAATTTAATAAATAATTATTATTCATTTTCTATTTGAATTATGACTAGAGTCCCGATTGATAGACTGATTGAAAAACATCTATAACTTTCAAATGAGTATCATTTTTGAATCAAAGCATCTACGTCACATTCTATGCTTTTGCATACTATAGGATTGAAAAGAGGATTGGAATTTCATGAAGTTTTGACCAAGTTAAGGTGAATTCGGTTATACAGTTTTATATTTTTTTTAAAAGTTGTAGCCAAAAATTCATAATTAATTATTTACTTGGAAAGAAATTACAAAATATACATCACATTGGTACCTTGGGTTTCCTCTAGTTATATCTAAAATATTATAAAATATTATCATTTATTGTGTGGTTAGGGTTGTGGAATGACACCTACTTCTTATTTTGCCCTAAAAGACTAGGAGAATTACTATTGCATTGAAATTTCAAATTTTAATAGATAGATTTTATTTTTTTTTTAAATAAACCTAGTAGTTTAGAAACTACATTCAATTTGATACCGATTCTCTTTTTACATATTTTTGAAATAATATAGATAACATATTCAAATTTTTACGTCTAGTTGCCTAACTCTATTTTTTTTGAATTTGTTGCCACTTAAGGGCCTGTTTTTTCCATGATGATTCTGCACATACCCATATGCATATATGTATATGCATATGTTGTATGAAGTTATATTTCAGCATAATTTTTGAGAAATTGTATTAACATAAGTAGGAGTCAACATATGCATTATATGCATATAAGTATATGCATATGCATATGCATATGCACATACATATGAATATACATTATATGCATGTGTATATGCATCATATGCATATGCACATGCATATATGTATATGTATATGAATTTGTATATGTATATGCTTACTCCTACTTATGTTAAGACCATTTCTCATACAACATACTAAATATAACTTCATACATCATAACACTTTCTGATACAACATTATCAAATTTATATATAACTTCAAGCATCACTATGGTATAAATATCTCCAACCCTTTCTGATATAACATACTGAAGCTACTAAATAACTTCAAACAACAATACAATACAACATTATGATACATACATATATATATACAACTAAATATTGTAGAGATAGATAGATACATAAGTTTCTTATAGATAGGATTGTTCATTTACATTCAACATAATTAGATGTATGCCTTGTTGGCTAATCAATTACAAAAACTGAAACAGTTAGTGATAATATAAACCAGCTTAGGAATGGCCAGATGGATACCCTCCCTTGGGGGCAGAGAAGAATGTATGATAAGGAATGAGAATCTCATAGAGAGATGGAGAGTCAAGAAGATACTGATTGGGAAGAATTCCTCTCTCATTCGAAGAAAAAGGAGAAAAGAAAACATCAAAATACTCTTAGTGGATTTGTTACCAAGACAAGAGCAAAGGTCTATTGTGGAGCTGCTAAGTGTAGCCAAGGTAGAAGATCGAGTAAATGGCAGAGAGAGCATGAAAGCTTTCAGGACATAGCAGATGGTGTTCAAAAGACCATTCTGGAGATTCTCTAATTCCTTGGTAAGATATGAAGATTATGTCTTGGAATATAAGAGGGCTCAGTAGCCTTCATAAGAGGGATGTTTTGCACAATTTTTTTAGGGTTCATAAACTTGATATTCTCCTCATCCAAGGAACTAAAATGTCCAAAGAAAAGGTGTAGAAGATCAAAATGTTTCATAATTGTGGGATCCAAGGAAATAGCTCAGATGGTGCCTCAGGAGGAATTGCAACCTTTTGGAATGAGAACCTCATTAAAGGGGAACCATTGCTGGAGAGCAATAATCATGTGGCTACTAAATTCACACATATCAGAGACAACTTTAGTTGGATTTAGTTGAATATTTATGCTCCCAATGGGAAAGGAGCTAGAAAATCTTTGTGGAATGAGCTCTCTGCTTTTGTAGGATTTTTAATAATGACCACTGGGTGGTAATGGGAAATTTTAATACTCCCCTTTTCAATGAGGAGAAATTTGGAGGCTCTCAGGTGAATCGGGAGAGTAAATATGATCTTTTTGACTTCATCAACAATAAGGAGCTCATTAACATGGACTTGCAAGGGGCCTAGTATACATGGTTGAATATAAGAATTGGTAAAAATTATTCAAGAAAGGTTAGATAGAACTCTAATTTCTCATCAGTGGCTTATAAGCTATTTCTTCTCTCTTAAAGCTCTCTCTAGAGTACGGTCTGATCACTTTCCCATAATTTTTATGGAAGATCCTATAAAGGTGAAGAGAAACTCTCCCTTTAGATTTAAAAAAATGTGGTTGTCCCACCCCCTTATTTTTGATGAAATTAGGAAATGGTGGAATATTGATGTTCTAGGAACTGCTATGTTTAGAATTGCTAAGAAACTAAGAGAAGTCAAACATAATTTAAGAAGCTGGAAAAAAGAATCCTTTGGAAACATTTTTGGTATTAAATTTGAACTTCAAATGGAGCTTGCAAAGATCTAGGATAAAATTCAGAACGAAGGATACATTGAAAATAATAAGGTTAAAGAAAATGAGTTGCTCATGAAATTGCATGACATAACAGCTAAAGAGGAGGGTCTCTAGAGGTAGAGATTGAGGGTGTTATGGCTTTCCGTTGGAGATAGAAATACTAGATACTTCCATTTATCTACTTCTAAACACATGGCTTCCAATAGAACCTCTTGCATAAAAGTTAATGGTACTAGATTTGAGGAAGAAAAAGACATCAAAAAGCAAGTTGTCCTCTTCTTTCACAACCTTCTTTCAGCGAATGGGGAAATCAATCAAAATTACCAATATTTTTTATTAGAGGATATCCCTAAGGTTGTTGAGATGGAAGATAATGAAAATCTTACGGCCATCCCCTCTAAGGAGGAAATAATGAAAGCTTTCTTTTCTTTTGAAGGAAATAAGGCCCCTGGCCTTGATGGATTTCCTATGTTCTTTTTTCAATGGTTTTGGGATATTGTTGAAAATGATGTTGTGAATGTTGTTAAGGAATTCTTTGGATCTAGAGGGCTCCTTTAGGAACTAAATGCTATTTTTGTGGTCCTTATTCCTAAGAAACTAGGGGCTATGGAGTTTGAGGTGTTCAAACCCATTAGCCTTTACAACTCTTTCTATAAAATCATATCTAAGGTTTTGACTTCAAGGATCCTTTTTATCCTTCCTTCATTGATTTCCCCTCAGCAAAATGGTTTTGTTCCTGGAAGGAAGATCTTAGATTCTATAGTCATAGTCCATGAGAATACACATTCACTTGTGGAATCTAAAACTGAAGGGTTTCTTCTTAAGTTGGATATTTCCAAAGCTTATGACAACATTGATTGGGAGTTTTTATTTAAAATTCTAAGGGTGTTTGGTTTTAGTAGTAGAGTCATTCAGTTGGTGAATCAAGTGGTTACTACGGTTTCCACATCTATTATTGTGAATGGTTTTCCTTCCAATTTATTTCAAAATTCAAGAGGTTTAAGATAGGGTGATCCTATCTCACCTATTCTTTTCACAATAATGGTTGAAAGCCTGGGAAGGAATCTTAAAAGATTGATTGAACAGAGGTCTATGGCTAGTCTTAACCCTTCTTCAACCATTTTGATTTGTTCTCACCAACAGTTTGTTAATGACACTATGCTGATGGGAAGATCTATGGTGAACGAGGCTAAGACTTTGAAAAAAAAATTGGACATACATGTATGAGAAGGTGTCTAGGCAGATGGTCAACAAACAAAAAAGTTCCCTTTTTTTCTTCAATACACCTGAGCATAGACAGGTCAAGATTGCAAGAATCCTTGGTTGCAGAGTGGAATCCTTACCTTCTTCTTATCTTGGACTTTTGTTATGCTTTAAACCTCTAGATTCCTTTTGGTGTTTGTTGGTTGACAGGTTCAGAAAGAAGTTTGCTAGATGGAAAGGAGCTCTTTTGAGCCAAGCTGGAAAAAATCAACTTCTTAAAGCTTCTCTTCAAAACCTCCTAGTTTATGCTTTAAGCCTTTTCAAAATTCCTACTAAATATGTTGAGGCCATTGAAAATATCTAAAAAATATTCCTTTGGTCTAGAGTGGAGGAAAGAAAGAGAATGCCTCTTATACGATGCGATTTGGTTTGTAGAACGAAAACCTTTAGGGGTTTAGGTCTCAAAAAAATCAAAATTATGAATAAGACTCTTCTAGACAAACAAATATGGAGATCCTTCTCATTTGGTGGAAAATGGAAAGACATTTTAAGAAGTAAATATATGGCCAACTGTATGTCCCTCAAATTTTTGTTGGACTCTCCTATCCTACCTCATGGTTCAACTTGCTGGAATGATATGATTGCTGGTAAAAAAAAAATTAAAATCAGGGATAGGATGGCACATTAGAAGTGGGAATCAAGCTAGATTTTGGGAGGATAGATGGATTTTTAAGGAACCCCTCATCAAAATTGAAATATACAATAGATGGGATGAGTTATGCAAATCTAATTTTGGGGAGTTTTTCAAAGACTATTGGTACGAAGGAGATTGGGTTAATTTATGTGTGATAAGTTAGGAGTTTGCTCTACTTCAATCTTCCTTAGAGGATGTTATTTTGGGACAAAATCAATAAGATGATATTCTTGTTTGGATGGACAACCCTTCGGGTAACTACTCTGTCTCTTCGGCTATCTCTTTTTTATCCTTTTCTCAAGCTCCCCCTCCCTTCTGGTCAAAAGCATGGATAAAACACTTGACTCCTAAAGTCAATATCTTCTTCTGGATTATGTTTTAGAATAAGGTTCTTATGGTGGAAAATATTTGTAAATGGAGATTTCAAATACCCAACAGATGTTACCTTTGCAAGTGTGAGGCGAAGTCAACTAACCACTTGTTTCTCCATTGCCCATTTGTTTCCATAATCTGGGGAAAATTATTAGCCCTTTGGAATATCTCTTGGGTGTTTCCCCAGTCCATTGAAGATTTATCTTTACAATGGAAAGCTCCCTCTCAAAATCCCTTCATTCGAAGGTTATGGGCTCTTATATTCCCTTTTGTTGCTTGGGGAGTGTGGAAAGACCATAATAATAGAATTTTTAGGGATAAGGAGATGTCAAAGAATAATGTCTGAAAAAAAAATTAGGCTTATAAAGGAAAAATTCAATGTGATTCCCCAAAAAGCTCTTAACCTTGAAGCAGTGGTGTGTACTCCCTATGATCTAATGATAGCAAAGGATTGTAATATTAAAGTGGATGTTTCTTTTGCATCTAATCCAACCAAGAAAAGTAGGGAGGGTGTGTTTTGGGCCTTTCCTCCAAATGGCTGGTTTAAGGCCAACTTTGATGGTACCGCGAAGGGAAATCTAGGAATGGCCAGAAGTGAAGGTGTGTTAAGGGACTCAAATGCTAATTTTATGGCAGCTATGGCCATCTCCCCAGGTCATCAAACCAACCATGTGGCAGAGGCTATAGGAGCTTTTCAGGTTTTAAAGTTAGCTCATAATTTGAATATAAAAAAAAATTGGCTTGAAGGGGACTCTAAAAATATCATTGATTGTCTCTTAGGAAGGACTCCCCCCTCTTGGTTGATAAAGAATTGGATTGATGAAGCAAATTCTATTATAGAAAAGTTTGATAAAGTAAAATTATTGCATGTCTACAAGGAAGATAACAGCGAGCAGATTACTTTGCGAATGAAGGGGTAAGAAAGCAAGGATTGAAAACGTGGCAGAATTATAGGGACTTGAAAGCTGAAGTCAGGGCCTTACTAGCTTACAATGTTATACATGGGAAAGAGGAAAATACATTTAATGATTAAAGGGAAAGGGGCTAAGTACATCAAAATCAAGAGATTTGATGGGTTTGTGTCATATTACTTAGCTGAGAAGAAAAAGTGGCATGCTTTGTGGGTACATTGGAATGGCTACGTAAATTTGCAACACGAGCTCAACACTACTAGAGACTGTAGTAAGGTGTAAATGAAAATGGGAGGGGATAGGAAAAGAGTTGAGTCAAAAAGCTATGAGGTGCACAGGAGGAATGATAAGGTCTGGAAGGAGATTGTAAGAGGTGGGCTAGTTCCATTTCTGGAAAAACTTCATGGGATTGATACTATGGTGATGAACTATTTTGAGAAGAACTGGAACAATGGTGAAATAATCCTCTTTAGGAAAAAGGTGAAATTGGATGAGAAAAATATAGGGGAGGTGACTGGAATGTCCACTAAGGGTGCGAAGTTTTATCGTGACAGAAGGTTCTTTGATGAGGCAGTAATAAAATTCCCTAAGAAGGATAAGAAGAAATTGAAACTGGTTAAAATTTCCAACAACTATTTCAAAATTGACACGAATTATTTGTCATAATAGTGGTTTACAATTCCTGAGAGGAACGAATTTTAGCTGAAATCACATATTTTTAGAAAATATAATGATTTAAGCCTTAAAAAGTTCCATTTTAAGGATTCCAATTGAAGAGGGTTTGATAAAATCACCTTAGATCAAACCCCCTTGGATAGAACCTCGCTAGTTTTAAGCCATACCTATAAATGCGTCTCCTTTACACCTATCAAAATGCTGATAAAAAATCACTTTTGATTTAGATTTTGGGGGATCAAATGAATTCATTTAAAATTTATTTCAAATGATTATGGTATTCCTCAGAACAAGCTATCCAATGAATATAATTTTAATATGTTTTGGTTTTGTTATATATTTGTTTTTTAAGTTTTATTAAACATAGGTTTTTTATCGAAAATGAATTTCTTTGTTCTTCACATGTGGAAAATAGAATATTATCAAAAAAAAAAATTGAAAAATATGAGTGCACCCAAATATTGAAGTCCTTGATCCAACAAAAAAAAATAAAAAAAAATTGACATATACAAAAAAAGTTACGTGTTATACAGTCGTGCTGTGTCTGAATTGTAATTCGTTTGACTTTGAAACCTGATTAAGGAAAAAATATTCAATAAAAAACATCTAACCAAGTGGAAGCACTAGATATCAGAGTTACAAATCTAAATTTGAAAGAATTAGAATTTTATCCTTCATGGAAAAAAAGTAATGTGTTATACGGTGTGCGTCACTTTTTAAAAATGTTGTTTTCTGAAAAAAATCTATTTTCGTGGGAGATGGAAAAAGAAGTGCAAATTGATTCCAAAAATTTTGAAAAAAATATTTTTAGAATCTACAAACAAAATTTGATGAGACTCTAGTTTGCACCATCTTCAAATTCCTCACAGTTTAGCTGCTATAGATGCCCGAATGTGAAAATTTAGTTAAAAATAATAATTTCAGTGTCCAGTTTGGCCAAAAATTCTAAACCACTATTATGGGATCACCCCACCATGAAGGTGTTGTGGAGAAAGGTGCTTCGTGTTATTATGGATTATATCACGCTGGATGTGAGATTCACCAGAGTTTATGGTCATCATTTTTCCATTCTTAACCACTTCTGCCATAAGGTATGGATTTCTCTACCTCACTATATGCTTTGTTCATTGAGTAATAGCCTTGAGGACCATAAAGAAAAATGTGAGATGCCATATTCTTCATCCTGGTCTTATTAGGTTAATATATGAACTCTATCAAAGCATGTCAGCTTTATCCAAACCTATTTCCTCCACAACATCTAAGGACTATGAAACTGACTATGGGGGTTCAAAAAATTAGCCCTACTAGGAGAGAATTGTAGAAGCCCACCCATCCACTGAGCTGTCTGGTAAGAAAACCCTAGCTTGGTAAAGTTAACCCTAAGACCTACCTTGACTGCCCTATCCCCTTAAAGAATCTTACTCTAAAGAGCTCCCCTACCAATAAGCTAGTTTCCTACTCTGTAGACTCTTTGGAGGACAAAGCTGAGAACCCTGAAGTTAGCAGAAACTTTGTGCCCTCCCCCCTGCCTCTTTCAAAGTTGATGGTACCAGATTTCCTTACTCCCCCAACCTAGATGATGTTAACCCCATCTTAGATTGGGTTCAGTTTGGAGATATCTTGCCTCTACACGAAATGGTATTAGTGATATATTTAGGGTTTTGAAATGGGCCTATCAATAAATTAATTATCTTAATGAAAGAAATAGGGCTCTATATAGCAAGTCAGAGGAACTAGTACTGAAGCTGGCTACCCTCAGCAATGACGGGAAATGGAAAAAGAACATAACTAGAATGGGAAAAGGAAACACTGAGGATAAGTACAAGATTTTGGAAGCTGAAATGGTCAAAATAAAAAATAATATGAAAACTGTTGTGGAACAAAACCATAAAATGGCTAGGAACAATGCCATCATCATCAATGCAATGTTTGAAAAGTTGGAAAAGATGCAATAGGGCTCACTGGTCGTTGACCTAGAAGAGGACAAGGATAAAAGAAAGAAAAGGGACCAAATTATTTTGAAAAGGACCTATTCCAAGCTTAAAAGGAAAGAGCCTCCTACTACCTACATGGTTCAGATTTTAAAGAGGGGAGTTTAGGATATGAACGATTTGAAAGCTGAGACTGTGGATTTAATAAAGGCCCAAATTTAGTTATTGTTGGTGTTTTGTCTAGTTTTTTGGTTATGTGGCCTTCACTAGATTTTTTGGTGGCTGTGGACTTGTCTTATTATTTTTACATCCTTTCTTCTTTTAGTGTCTTTAACGATCTTATCTTTTGTTTGAAAATTTTGTGGTTTTGGGTCCCTTATAAACCCATTTTTTTCTCTTTCAAAAACATGATGGAATATATTGTTTGTATTCAATTCATAATATTGTTCCAAGTTACAAAAATTCAAAACAAAAACATTCAAAAATCGTTTCGATTCCATCAAAACCTATAGAAAAAAATAGTTGCAACCAAACATTAAAATCAATCAAAAAAGGTAGGAAAACTAAAATTTGATGCCATGCTATCATGTGACTTGGATGTGGCCTGTGATGGAGAAGGACTCCAAGATTGAATTTGTTGGATTATGCTTGTGGTAAGTGAGATTTGGTATGACTTTGAATGAGGAATCCAACTCTAAAATGGTTGGGAAATGCTTGGGCTAGGTGAAAGTGTATAGGACTATGAAAGTGGAGGACTCCAACTTTGAAATTTTTGGTTGCTAGCTTGGGTAGGTGATGGAAAATATTGGGGGAATTGAATAAACATGAAACCTTTGAAGATCCTATGGTGGTCAGGGAAGGGATTTCGAGGGTTGTGGAGTTGCCTCTCCTTTGCAACATTTGTTCGTGCCTTCTCCAAATCTTTATCCCTTTTGGAAGCTTCCTTTTCACTCCTTTTTTTGTAGCTCCTTTTCAGCCTCTATTGCTAGTCATTTATTTTCCTTTTTGATTCTCATAAGAGCCTTCACCTCCAATTCTGCAGTCTATTCTATCTTGCACTCTACAAGTTGTTGCTTCTTCCTCAATTTCAGTTCTTCAAGTTCCTTCTTCTTTTCCTCTTGCTCACTTAGCAAGGCCATGTAGTCATCAACAGTTAGTAGTTGGGATCCTCTTTGCAATTTGATCCTACAAAAAACTACCTTATTAGTCTTGTCTTTCACTACATGAACCGGTAGCTTCAAGAATTGTGAGATGCATGAATTTGGTTGGCCTCCCAAAGGCTCAATCAAATTACCATTACTAGTTTCTAGCACCTCACTATTTGTAGCATCCAATCCATTGCCTAACTACTCACCGTCAATGTCTCCCTAATCAACATAGAAATGTACTAACATATTTGGACCCATGTTGTATGGTGGATATGGCATTGTAAGACTTTGGTCTTCCTCCACATGCATTTCCATACCAAGATTAGCAGCAGCAAACTAGAAAGCCTCGCTAACCCTAATGTCCTCCAAAGCATTTTGACCAAAGGGCCAAATACCTATCTTCTTGAAGCTAGCTATTATGTTTGAAACAATCAATGACTTTTGAAAAGCTAGGCTACCAAGTGTGGCAAATTTTATCCTTCTTTTCTCTAGATTTGGATGTATAATACTCTAATCTATTCTTTCCTTTTTGAAGTTAGACTTGAAATATGATAAAACACTCACATCAAGAGGCTGCAACTTGTGTGATGTGTGGGTCGATAGGGTGAGCAAGTCAATACCAAGTTCCCTTGCTTCGGTAATGGTAGAGAAGGCTACAAGGCTACCATGGCCATCAAATATCAAGAGGTGTCTATGGTTGGGTGAGCAACCCCTGGGTACTTACATAGCAAATAACTTGAGCCATTTGATAAAAATCTCTTTTTGCATGCATGTGTGAGGTTGAACAACCATCAATGCTCCTGCCTCATAGTTGGCTATGTAGTTTTGCACATGATTTTTTCTCTTGAACAAATAAAACCCTAGAATTTTATGACCTACAACATTTACACATGCTAGAATAGTGATCCACTCCCAACTCGTTGAGATGATGTAAGAAACACTTTTAGTTCCTTTGGTGGCAAGCACCTCCATGTCACCGTTTCAGCCAACTTGCTACCTTGTCTCATCGCAGTTCCAAATCCTCTATGATCCATAATTCCCTCTTGCATAGGGTTTCTCCAAAGTGTTGTAGATAGAAATTACAACTGTAGGCCTAAGATTTATAGCATAGTCTTTATCTTATCCTTGGGATATTCTTAAGCTCAGATTAGGATGCCTTCTTTTGAATTTTGTACACCAAGACTTGTTGAGAAGCCCATTTCTGAAGGGATTATTCCTTGTTTCACATATTTGGGACACTTCTATTTTTAGATTGACAATCTCCAAACCATGGCCAACAACAAGCATCTCCTTACACCAATCAATGATAAATGACTATTTTTCCTTAGTTGGGACTATTGGGGGCCCTTTCCTTCTAGTAGTGGTCACACCACCCAACCAATTTGACAATGTGGTTGTAGGAATACCCCACTTTTTGGTTGCACCTCTAGTTGACCACCCATTGTCTTCGACATCTTCAAGGGCATGGTCCATGTCATCTTGTGTCCATTCCCAGCTTGGTGCAACCTTTTTGGTTGATACAACTAGGTAATATTGGAGTACATATTCGGTTGGCTACTCCACAACAATTTCTACATCCTCACTACTTGGTTCTTTAGTTGGCTAGTGAATAGGAAACACAATGCTCTTCTCATCGCTATGTGGAAAATGCACACCTCTCTTGTGTGCAGCCATAGATGTCTTCCTCTACTTTGGTATAGGTCTCCTTGTTATAGGTCACTTGGTATTTGTTGTCACTTTTTTTTTTCCTTTGCATTGAAACAACACAGTGATTAGTAAACAAAATACACTTATAACTGGTACAATGAAAATAATGATACCAATTGAAACAAAAAATTCATACATGTAATATTGAGTGTAATTGGAGAAAAAACTAACCATGCATCTAATTAAGTTGATTTCAAATGATGAAGGGTATGTGTGCAATAAAAAAAGCAATGCATGCTATTCTAGCATATCTACAACTCTATCTCTTATAAACATTTCGGTGATCATGTTAAACCCTTCAACATATAGCATTATGATACCATTATATATAAACTTAAAACAATAGTATAATACAAATGACATAGCATTATGATATAAATTTATATGAACTTGAAACTGTAGTATGATACAAATATGTATATCTTCAAATAGAGTTATGATACAAAAAAGGGTTTCAAATATTTTTATCATACTATTGTTTCAAGTTGTGTAAATGTTTCATAATGATGTTTGAAATTTTTTTACCGTATAGTCACTTTAATTGAAGAAAAAACAAAGCATAAATCTAATTAATTTGAATGTAAATGAAGAAGGGAAAGGGTTTCAAATATTTCTATCATATTGTTGTTTCATGTTGTGTAAATGTTTCATAATGCTGTTTGAGAAATTTTTACCATATAGTCACTTTAATTGAAGAACAAACAAAGCATACATATAATTAAGTTGAATGCAAATGAAGAAGAGTAGGGTAACTTTGAGCAAGGGTTCCACATCATCAATGTCCAAGTCGGATTTTTTTTTATGCCACATCCCTTGACCATCGAGTTAGTAGTATGTAACTTTTATTTTATCTATAGGACACTTATGAATTTATCTATCTATACAATATGTATATGTGTGTGTGTGTGTGTGTATACATACACACACATACACACATATATACATGTATGTATGTATGTATATCTATCTATCTATATCTATTTATCTTACTATTGTTTCAAGTTATTTATGCTCTTTCATAAATGGTTATAACATAAGTAGGAGTCATATGCTATCATAGTTGGCTATAAGGGAGAGGG
>VDFB02108410.1:0-14583 GCA_007258455.2 Sequoia sempervirens
AGTCAGAAGATGGAATGATGAAGTCTAGCTCTGCCATCTCTCCACCAAAGCTATAATCATAGCTAAGTGTGTCTGCACCTCGGGCATCCGGGCCACGTGTCCAAATCCAATCGAGCCAAAGAAAAATAGCACATCATCTATCAAATGCCTCTCTTGGTGTTGTATCTAGCCTCTGTGCTCCTTTGAGTTGAGCACTCAAAGGACCTCCTACAACCAAAACACCTGCAACGTCAAAATTTGTCAACTTGGCGTGTTTTCAAAAATAAAAATCCTCCAAAAGCAAAGGCGAGTTGGTATTTCCAAGTGTGACACTTTGTGATTTCACAAAAGTGGCACTGTAATCAAATGCGGCGATATATATTAGAGGCGAGTCGACATTTCAAGGCGACACCAGACTCTTTTGGGACCGTGTGACGCCATCTTGCAAAGGTGATTCAACATTTTTTGCACAACTCTAAGATCCTCCAATGTCACGCAATGTTATGCTACAAATGCGGGTCAACATGGACAAAAGCGACGTCGACCATAACAAATGCAACGCCCTATAGAGCTTCTTTTGATTGACCTAATTGGACTCTAATAAATGCATCAAAAGCGTGAAAAACAAGAAAAGTTTTGAAAGGCGTATCGAGGTTCCTATGTCCTAAGGCTGTTGAAACTCACGAACCTGATCCATCCGATGTCTAGGGAGCACATGAGCCGCCATTCCGTCAGCACGTCAGAGCAAAATCACCATAATTCTAAAAGGATAGGTGTGCAAATGATTTGAAAATGACCCCTCTAACCCTATTTATGCAATTATTTTAGGTTTTTTTGGGTATTTTTTGGGGTTTTTGAGGCCCTTAATCCATTTTTTGCCAACCAATGCCTGTTTTGACCCGTTTTCATCGTCATAAGCTTGTTTTCGCATCCCGTGGGCTATTTTTTGCACCGAAATTGTTATTGAATCTTTTTCACGAGCTCGACCTACTTTTGCAATTTTTGCCCGATCTCTCAAGGGGCCAGTGTACCAGTGTAATTTCTTCCACTGGGGCAGCAGTTGGGCATCTGAAAAAATTAGATTTTTTTTTGAATTTTGATCATGACAGTGTTATTATTTGAACCAACATAACTGGTACATTGCTTCAAAGAGGAGCAAAATGTAGACACTTAAAAAGTCTCGATTGATACTATGTATTTGATTCTAATTAACTAACACCATTTCTTCCTAAATCACCCCAAACTAACCAATTAATTAAATAATCAACATTATTTAGTTAAATTCAACTATTAATCAAATAATTAATTTTATTGGATTAATTCACCCTTTCTTCTAACTAATATTCATCATATTTAATTAAATCAAGTCATTTAATTAAACCCCCCTAAATCCTCTCATTTGATTAAATCAATCAAATCAAATGTCACACTCTCCTAATCCATTTCAATTAATTAATTAATCCTAAATCACTTTCTAATCATCATTAATAAATTCTCCATCTTTTAACTACTCAAGAGTTAAATCAACCCATGGTCAACTAACCAGGTTGTACATGAAATTCATTTCTTTTAATTAACTAAATTACCTCATTTATCCTCACAAAGAAATATTCCTAAGAATATTCCTCTCAACCACATCTCATTCAATTTCCCTCCAAAGATTTCAAAAACCTCTAACATCCTCAATAACTTCTATTACATTTGCAATAACTCCTCTTACATCATCTCACATCTCCAACCACATTCAATAAATTTCTTCTTACAACCTTTCAAATTCTCAACCATTCTCATTTATTCCTCTTACATCCCCCTTTCCTCAACACATTTACCAAAATGTGCTCCACCTTCCTCTAATAGAATTGTGACAAGTGTCACATTCTCATTGGCTCCCATTTTATCCCACATTCACCAGTTTCTCTCATTCCTCAACCCTTGAGTTCTATAAATAGAAGCATTCTCTTCACAATATGGATCCACAACTTCAAGCATTCTTACTATAGGCATTTCAACTCATAGCTATCACCATTTTCATCACTTTTGAGCATAGTTTCATCATTTAGCATCAATTCCATACTTGGAATCATCTTCAATCATCAAAGATTATCAAAGGGATTGGGAAAGGGCTTCTTTCCACATCAAAGGAGCACCAGTCCCCTATGGGATGGAGGTTTAGTAATTTCAATTGGATTTCATGTTATCTTTAGTTAGTTTGTCCTCATTTTCATGTTTTCTCTTTGATTTGGTTAAAGTTCATCTCATAGGGAGTGTTTTATTTGGTTTTCTAACATGATTAACACTTGTTTGTTGTTTCTTGTTAGTTGATTTCAGATTAGACGCTCACATATTTCCTTGCATTCCATGTACTCTATGTCAAATTTAGTTATGATCATTACCCATTTGGCCATTTGCCCAACGAGAGTTGCTTTGGATAATAGGTATTTTAATGGGTCGATCTTTGCAATAAGCTTGATCTGATGTGACAACATGTAGTGTCTAAGCTTTTATAAAGAAAAAACCATTGCTAAGCATGCTTTCTCAATGGATGAATAGTTCATTTCATAGCCCACTAAGGTCTTGTTGATGTAATAGATGGCTCTTTCCTTTTCGTTTTCATCATGTTGTGTTAAAAGAGCACCTAGTGTTGTTCATGTTGCTGAGATATGCAGGATCAACGGTTTGTTTGGTATTAGTGGCATGAGCACCAGGGTGTCAATAGATAGTCCTTGATATGCTGGAAATATTTATCACACTTCTAATCCCACTTGTAAGTTATTCCTTTATGGAGAAGATATGAGAAAGGGTGGATTTTGTTTGAAGTTGTGCTATGAACCTTCTAATGGACTGCAACCTTCCTTGTAACCCTCTCATCTGCTTCAACGTTTGTGATGGTTCCATATCTAGGATGGCTTTTACTTTTGTTGGATCAATCTCTATCCCTCATTGTGATACAATATAGACAAGAAGCTTCCTTGATGTAACCCCAAAGACACATTTTTTTCAGTTTTAGTCATACTTTATACTCTTTGATTCTATCAAAGATGGGTCCCAAAACCTCTATGTGCTCACTCCTTTTCTTTTATTTTTCCAAGATATCATCCACATAGTCTTTGAATGTTTTTTGGATCATGTCATGAAAGATGAGGGTCATTGCTCTTTGATAGGTTACTCCTACGTTCTTCAGCCCAAATGGCATCATGTTCCAACAATATGTTCCCCACAGACAAGTGAATGCAATTTTGTGTTGATCCTCCTTGGTGATCATGATTTGATTATATCCTAAAAAACCATCCATGAGTGACAACATTTCATGCCCAATTGTTAAATCCATGATGATGTCGATGTTAGGAAGAGGGAAATCATCCTTTGGGCATGCTTTGTTTAGATCTTTGAAATCAGTGCAGATTTTGATGCCCCTAGGGGTTTGGAGACTGGTACCAGGTTTGAAACTCACTTAGGATAATCTATTGTTTGGATGAATCCAACGTTAAGAAGCTTTTGTAACTCAAGTTTCACCAAGAGTGCTATTTGAGGGTGCATTTTCCTTAACTTTTTCTTCACTAGTTTGGCTTCAGGATAGACTGCTAGATGATGCATAACTATTTTTGGATCGAGCCCTAACATATTTATGTATGACCATGCAAGGTTAGCCCTTCGCTCTTTTAGGAATGTTGCTAGGTTTTTCTATTTTTCATCCAACAAGGATTTGGCATAGAAAGTGATCTTGGGTGCTTCTTTTATTCCCACATTGACTAGAGTGGCCTTTTCTGCTAACACTGCTGACTTTTATGGATGCATAGCACTAAGGGGGAGATTGAATCCCTCATCCTTGGGTGCCACAGAGAGGTTTTCACCCTTAGATACGTCCTTTATTTTTACTATTTTATGATCACAAAGTTCCACAGTGTGGTTTTCACTCAAAGATCTGCATGTTGGTTGCATGTTGTTCTTTTTGTGACTAAAGGATTCAATCATCTCCCCGTAGTACACCCTTGTGTCCAGCTCTATATCAAAACCAACCTTGTGATCTTCCCATGGTAAGTTTTCACGAAGTTCCATGAATTCTAAGATCACTTCATCATTTTTGAATAAATCTAGAATCGATGGTCCTTGTTGGTGTTGATGGGTGTTTTTGCACCTTCTCAACATAGGCAGCACACGAATGCACTACCTCTATTGAAAGGCAATCTCCAACAACAAGTTGCTAAAAATTATCCCAAGGTCTCTCAAGTGTCAGGTCATGACATGCATGGAATATCTTAGTCGGTTCAATGTGATTTTGCTGGTAATCATAGGGAAGTCTTACGAAAGTTAAGTTGGAGGAGAATTGGATCTTAAAATGGAGTTCTTAAGGTGGGAAAGTTATTGCACAATTGTTGTAGGTTTGAAACAACAGTCTAGAACTCCTATTCCATCATCAAATTTGGCTTTACAATGTGCAACGAACCTTGTTCAAAGTCACTATTAAAGAAAAGGAAAAAAGGGCAGGGGAAGGGGGAAGTTCCTAGACCTGAAACAAGCAATGAATAGTGATAATGGAGGACCCTACTATGGACAACCTTCCTAAAACTAATTTTCACCTAACCAGACTACTTCATAGTCTCATGAAACTTGTGCAACCTTCTAAGGACTGCAAATATTCAACCATTCATTCACCATAAGCATGAATAAAAGATAGAAATTTAGTGTCGCTTTCAATTTATGCCCAAACTAACTTTACACAGCCATTTACCATCAATAAACAACAAAAAGTATGGACAAGGAAGGTTGCCAATGCACAAAAAAATTCTTCAATATCAATGTACAACATTAACTAATCTATTAACAACTTGCAAAACTCACAAAAAGTAAAGTAAATATATTAAAGTTAACTAACTATGTGAGAAGAACCATGTAACATGCAATTGGAACTCAAGAATCCACCAAAAATCCAATGAACTTCGATTAAAATTCCAGCAGCATGTTTTTACAACAACTCAACTCTCTCTTGAAAATCAGAGGAGACCCCCTATTTATAGTGTCCAAAAAGAAAAATGAATGGCCAAGATTTAGTCTCATTGTGTGGCCAAGATTCATTACAAACTAGGGTTTCACCTACCCCCAAATATTTTACAATATAAAATTACATTTTGTCATTTAGTCTATTTTGTCTTCATGTGGCAGCACAATAGCTCTTTTGTCTTTTTGCTAATTTTCTTTGATGCGAATACTTGGTGAGGAACTCATCATCTATTATGGGATTTCCCTCGCTCTTCTTCACAGTTGCATACTCCACAAACTTTATGATCAACGCCTGGAGCTTGTTCCACTCCAATGTATCTAACTGAATTACTTGAAAGCTCAACCTCCTTGATTTGCTAGTGAGCATGTCCCAGTCATTGTCATACTTTTGTGCATTCTTTATCACCTGTTTGAATAGGGCGAAGGCTCATGTAGTGAAACCCATAAAATCTAGCGTAAGTGCATCTGTGGTCCCATTCTCCATTTTCTTGTGAATATATTGCTTTATTTTCTCTGTCTAGTTGAACGACAAGCACATCAAAATCTGTCATTAGCCTTAGATATTCTTCATTGGTTGCCCTGATTTATTTGATCCAATTGATATCCAAGTCCACTTCATGGAGCACTCATTCCAACACCTCCTTTCTATGATCTAAGCCCAGCTTCCATGTCTCCACGAGCCAATGGGAACCCTCTACCAAAGCAAACTCCTTCTCCCAGGATTTATCAGGTATCTTGAGAATAGCCTCAAGCTTGGGAAATGCGATTATGTATAGATTTGGGAAGTCGATGCAGAATTTTCTTATTCCCTTGAGTATCTTTTGCACCTCTAGGAACTTGTTTGTTGTCTTGACAACACAATCTATGCCCATGTTTCCATTGTAGAGGACTTGTCGGAACCAATCCTCTATGGCCTTTGTCCAATTCTTTCTTTTCTCCAATTTGTCAATATGGTCCTTGGACAACAATTGCGACGGTGCTAAGGATGTGGTAGGGAGCTCTTCAATGGATGACCACTGTTGAATGTATGTTGTTAAGTTAGCCACCTATGCTTTTAACTCCTCCTTGGAAGTCTTATCCTTGTGCATTTGGTGCACAATGATGGCGATGGATCCTTGAAGATGGTTGATCTTCCGTTCTCTTGTTGTTGTTCCCAAATCAAGGGTGGAGATATTGTAACTCACCCCTTCTTCTCCCATCACTGGGGTGGCTATCTACACCATTCTGGATCCAGACGCATCCATTGTTAGATGGGATCTGACCTTTGGCTTCTTCTCCTTCTTTGTGCTTGTTTGGGATCGAGCCAAGATGGCCTCCAACCTTGCCTTTGGATCCATTGGGGTTGGATTTTTCTTCTCCAACTATTTCTTGAGCCATTCAAGCATTTGAGATTCCCCCTTTGGTGATTTGTGATCACCTTCTTCTTTGTGGGTGTGTTGGATTTCTAGTACTTTGTCACTTAGAGCCTCTTGCTCTATCCTTTCCTCTTCTTCTTCATTAGAATTTCGGATGAAGATAGTTTCGTTTTGCATGGATTCAGTGGTCGTGTTCCTTGGGGTTGTTCTCCCCCTCGGTAGTTTTATCTTCTTCTTCTTGATTGTGCACATGTTCTTCATGATGTTCCATTTTCGGGCTCTTTTGGGCTTCAGCCTCTTCCTCAGGCTTATCTTCTTCTTTCTTTTCCTCTTCTTCATGACGAGCAAGCATTCTTTCATCATGCTTGGGGATTTTATCTTGTTCCCCAGTTGGAGACTCAGTGTCCTTCATTTATTCTTCTACGTTCTTCTCCTCATCGGAAGGCTATCTCTCTACTTCTCCTACATTTTTGAGTTGTTGGGCCAACTCTTCTTCAAGCTATGGGTCAAAGGTTTCCACAATATACTTGGTACCCGACTCTTCAATGTCTTCCTCGGATGATTGCACTTCTTCCTCCCCTCCTTCGTGCACCACCTTATCAATTACTAGGTGCTGGTACTTAGGATGCTCATGGTAGTCATCTGCTTCTTCTTTTATTTCTTTGGTAGCCTCCCTTTCTTATCTCTCCATCTCTTTTGATATTTTCATGGTTACTTTCATTTCTAGTGGTTCAATTGGAGGAGGAGGGACAGGGAGGTTTGCAACAATCAGTGCCAAGGTAGCTTGTATCGTCGGGTTCATTAGTACCCCAAACAACTATGTTGGGATATTCTACATGTGGCGGGTGAAGGCCTCCGGGAATGAGAGAGTGGGCATTGGTATTATTGTTTTAGCTAGTGGAAGAGATGATGATAGGGACATGGAGGACGAGGAGAGTAGAGAGGTAGTGGTAGAGGAAGATTCTATCACCATGACTTATGCAGTGGGTGGGGTGGAAGCAAGGTGGATTGAGATATCCACCGCGGGTGGAGAAGTGGCAACCACTGCCTGAGAAGTAGGCGGAAGGGTAGCAGTGGTGACAATGTCAGCAGCAACGGTGATTGCAAGAGTGGAGACAATAGGTGGGGACTTTGGTTGCTCGGCCTCTTGTTCTTCCCCTTCATGGAATAGGTCCTCCTAGATGGTGGGCATCTTCGTGAAACTACCCAATGTCTTTGGCTTCTTGGAGGGTTCACCCTCTAAGGCTTTTCTTGAATACACCTTGGGTTTAGGCTACCTTTCAGCCATCTCTTTTCTCTTTCTCAACTTGGTGGGTGGAGGAGATTTCGAAGTTTCTCCAGACAGGGCAGTATTTGTCCCACTATCGGTCTCACTTCCCGGTTCATCTTCAAGTTCTCCATATGTCAAGGTGGCTCCTTGTAGCTTCAATTGGGTGATCTGCTCATTGATACATTCTTTTGTTCTTGCCTCGATCGACTTCATCAGAATATCGAGGTCATTGACCTCTTCTTCATTCCAGTTAATTAATGGTAATGAGAGGTTGGAAACTGCACAGTATTGAGGATCAATCACTGTATTTTCATCCCCCACTATCTGATCTAGCACAGGGAACAAGTTGACCTTCTTGAAAAAGTACATCGTCATGCGCATGTAGTGCCTCATTCACATTTCTTTATCATCCCTGTAGTTGGCCCAAAAGTATTCAACATTATGTATGTGGGTGTGTTCCATCCCGACCATCTTCCTGAGCTTAGCGTATGGATCCATTCGCGGCTGAGCAATGTGGAGGTCCAAGTTATATTTTGCAAGCTCTTTATCAGAATAGTCCACACAATGGGATGTGTGGAGCTCTTACATTCCTTGGCCAAAGGAAAGGGGATAGGGAATCCCTGCTCTATGCTTGTCCTTAGGAGGGGTGTGTGCATCACTGCTTGATTGTCGGGGAGAGCTCGAGAGCAATATCATCCAGGTCATTTTGGAGTGCAGGGTAAGCTTGTATGGTTTCTCCTAAGAAACACATTTGTCAATCAGTGCACCCGAGCAGCGAATAGTTAAATTCAGCAATCTGTTCAAACATGGAATGATCCTCAGGCCTATGGGTTGCCTAATTTTGAGGATCAATCTCTGGATTCTAGGCCGGCTTCCTATATGATGGTTAATTTGATACTCGAATAATTTATTCTGAGAAAAGGGTAAAAGGGACTAAACTGAATGCATGAACTCAAATTAAAACCTCAGTGATGCACCTAAATGATGGTATTGCATGCAACCTGTTTCACAATTACACTTCAATAATCCTATTCGCACAACTAAATCTGAACAGTTTAACCACATAAATAATTTATATGAAGGCTTGACTATATTACTATCTTCAAAGGAAAAGAATTTTTTCACAACTAAAATAGTAAAGTAAGCCAAATGCACAACATACAACCTGTGGAATCAAACTTGATTGTATACCAGCACATATGAAATGAGATGGGAAAATAAAGGTTTCTGAGATTAAACACGATAAATTCCTTATCAAATTCACACAGCATGACACCTGAGATTCTAAAGGCAAACACTTTAGTGTACTGAAAGGTAAAAGGAAAGCTCTGCAAATTAATGAATCTTGATTAACCTGTAATAACCTGCTACTGTATTAATCTGTAAAATGCTGAGTTACAAGATAGTCTTCTTTGCTGAAGGCAAAGGTAGAAAACAAGAACTAAATTGAAAAAGATAAACTTTTTCAATATATATACAATGAAGGCACTCCAAAGTGCATGAATAAGCAACTGAAAGTGATCTGAAAGTGAAAAGATGACAATCCCAAAATAAAAATCCCTGAAAATGTGGTTCAAACTCATGCAAAAATGAGTGTACCAATCTCGAACTAGCAGTCATAAGGCATGTAATTGATCTGCAACTCAAACTGAACTAAAATCCCTGAAAAAGTGGGTTAAAGCATGCAAAAACCACCTTGTTTTTATCAATTTGCCCATGCGAACAAGAATTCCATTTCACCTAATATTTAATACTTGCATCCGAAATAGTTAAATAAATTAAATGATTTATATCTTATCATTTAATTTATTAACTTTACAAAATGTAATGCAAAGCATAATTTTTTTTTTAATTAATCTAAAATGGAACTTTGATTTTATAAACATGAGTCCATGCATATTCCAAAATCTGCCACTATTCTCAGCATAAATCAATATTTCAAGGTATATAATTTATGCCAGTTATAAGTAAAGAAGACTCCATGTTTTCGTATGGCTGCATATTTCTTATATTATTCATATCATATATCATATGATAAATACATATGTCTCCTAAGATACTAAATTCGGCCCCTTCAAAATTTGCATGATTTTTTAATTGACTTAGAAGTCAATATTCACGGTTCAAAAGAAATGATGAAGGGAAACAAAAAGAAACCTAAAACGAGTGAACCCTAATCATTTCCATTTTCTCATTTGACTTCTTGCTTGGAGAGGAAGCGCCACCATGAGTTAGGGTCTGAAGTTCTGAGAGCCGTTTTGAAGCTCAAACCATGTTTTTATGCTGATTGACATGTGAAACATGCAGGAGAAACATGGTAAATCTTTCTTTTGACAGAAAATTGGACTTCTTTTCTAATTTCAACCCCATTCTTTGGTTTCTTGGCTGCAGCCATGACCATAAGCTGATATTTTTTGTATCTTTACTTCCTCTATGCTCTGTATCTGTTGATTTTGGCTGCCATTGCTGAGAACTGAGCTTGATTTATACTAACAAAGATATGATGCAAAAGAAAATTTTGGAAACATGACATAATAACAGCACTGGTAAGCTCAATACTTCCCTTTTTCTTGTATACTTTTCAACTCTTTCGTATGCGCCATTCTTTGAGAATCTTGATAATGTACTTGCTTATTTGTCTTTGCTTAGAAATTTCTATATATTATTTGTCTCCAATGATTTCCCTTTGCGGCAGAAAGACTTCCATAGATATGAGAAAACTTCGGAAACCCGGATCATTCTCTTCTTACGTAGAATTTGTATTGATTTATTTTTGATATATGGCTAGGCCATGAAATTTACATAATACGTATTTCATGATGTATGAACCGACGGAAGGATTTAATCTAATTTGTTTATTGTAGTACGTGCATTATCTTTTTTGTAAAATCCTTCCACTAGTTTCGGAAAAATACATTCACCATGGCTTGTTAATATCGGTCGACACAATATTGAAAGTTGGGCAACTTTTATGTCTGTTTTGTCTTGAAACCTTGATAAAGAAGAAGAAATGATTTACATTTTTTCTCTGCATTTCTCATTAAGAATGAAAGCTTGTAAGTGTTCTCAATCAGAAATTTGCAATGAAACATTCAATTCAGCTTTCATACATAACCTTTGAACATTTCATATGCACTTGCATATCTGCTTCTCACAGTACTGACATTATATGTTGCTATTTCTCAGAAAGTTGCATTTAAACTCATGATTATAGCTACATAGTAATATATCATTCCATTACATTGTATCCACAATAAGTGGTTGTAACTTTTGATTTGAACCTTACTAGCATGTCAATGACTGGTAACAGCTAGAACTCTCATTTGTTTATTAAAAAAAAATAGTTGTGAATATCACTAAATCTGAATTTCTCTCAACTTTGTTAGCAGCAGTTGGGCTTATCTTTAAGATTCATGACTTAATAAACTGCACACAGTCGAAGTGATGAAGACATTCCCCTATAGCATGATCTCATTTAGCACTGAAACAAACGTATCATTGATGAATCTATATCCTCCTTTTAAATGTTGACTAAGGAAAATTTGTGCTTTTTGTTAAAAAAAACTTGTAAAGGATTGGATTATTGCAAATCTGTTATACTCCATGATCATGATTATGATGATATGCTTCTAGAATTATAAAAACACTCCAATGCTCGAATATTCTGTTTCTCTACAATGCAAAGAGGCTCTATGTTTCACTAGATATAATGTAAAAATGTAAAACAAAGCTGAAAAGAATATGAAACTGATGAGTGTTGCATTGATGCTTTTAATGACTGTTATCAATATTCATGACTCCGTATGAAACCTGTGAGTGTATTTTCCTTGATATGCCGAGCTCAACCCTTGTGGGAGCCCGTTTTACTCCACATATATGATAAAATAACCACGAACATGATGAATCTGTACCTGCACACTGAAACAAACATGTTAACAAAATAAAATAAGTTGAAAGCTTCCATTGAATTCTTTTTCTTTTGAACAGGGAAATCATCTAATGGATGCCTGATTAAATGTATACTATATTTCTGTTGGTAGCGTAGGTATATGATAGGATTTGATTCACATTGCTCTAACAACATTTCCCTCAAACTTGCAGGTATGTGGAGCTGGAGCTGAAATGGGAAACAGAGCTTGAGCTGGCGTCACAACTGAAAACCTCAACTGTCAATGATTCATCATTCCAGGCAATGACGAATCACCTTCTACCCTATGCTTTCGTTATTTTTAGTTGTATAGCATACCATTGCTTATGCACCCTTTATTTGATTGTAAAAATCGAAATGAGTTACTCCCACGGCTTGTGTGGGATTCAACATTTTTACAAAATGAATAAAAGCATTACTATGCAAATTTTCTCAATTTTCTGTTTTAAATGTTTGCACAATAAAACTATGATTCATATGTAAGATGATCTCAATGATGATCAAGGAACACTTAATCAACAAAACATGAAAATTTTCCGTACCTATAAATGATGAACTTCATTCAACTCTACCTGTTTGAGCTCGAAGTGAAAAAAATAGGTAACAAAATATGACTTCGAATGTAGGTAAACTTTGGAAATTGTATGAACAAGAAGTTGAACCGATGGATGTAAGCATTTGCATTGTGGGTGACTCTCCTTTCAAAATCACCTCCAAGCAATATGATAATATGGCCTATGAAGGAATCATTAACTCTATAGTAATCCCTCTTGAAATTTTTGTATTGGAGTTGGGGATACTTATCATATACCTTGAGCTCCCTACCTGGAGTCTCACTTGGAGCTACAAAAAAACCTTTGTATTGCATCCAGTCAGCTAGTAAATAGACCAAGTAGGATGTCATGTAAAATTATTGCGTCTTTTCCACTGCCACAAATTGCTCATGCAAGCAGTTTTTGATCATTCTTGCCCAATAGAACTTGGCCTTACCTCGAAGGATTTTTTCCAAAAAGTACAACATCCACTCCTGAAAGTAGGTTGCAGTCAGAAGGCCTGTGACTCTACTCAATAGGGTTACCAAGTCATGGTAATCCTCATAGAAGTTGTTGCGGAAGAGCTCTTGGGGTACTTTAGTTGCGCTGCCCCTCTTTTCTTTTAACCAATATTGATTGATGATCTTTTTGCATTTGAGGGGGTCTTCATCCCACATATGCTTTCCATATTCCTTGGATGTTTCCTCCATCTCAGTGAAGGTAGGGATGTGTAAGGTCTTCCCTATTGATTTGGTAGATAGGTCAGCTAATACATTTCCATCTCTGTCCACAATTCTTTTCATGTCCTCTTGATATGCCTCCCTGCAAGCCATCACAAGCTCAAGAGCAACAAGAGCAAGCGGGAAACTGACAACTTTGGCCAACCCATTGCTTCTTATCTTTCTATCATTTTCTATTGTAGGGTTGATCTTTGTATACCTTGGAATTTATCCCTACTCTGAGGTGCATAAAATAACTCAAAATATGAATGATAATAGACCAAAGACACCTCAAGATTAGCCAAAAGAGAGTGACAAAATAATAAGGAAAATAGATAACATAAGACACAAATGGTTTTACCTTCCTTTGTTGTTGATACCCCTTTGATTGGCCCTTGCTTAGAATGAGATGTGTGCTCCTTGATGGCTCTATTGAGGATCTTTACTATGTGCTTGGATGCAAATGCAAGTGGATGTAATTGAAAATTGGATGAGTTCACAAAATGGCAGCATGTAGTTGCAAAATGACTAAGTGTTTTAAATGCCCTTGAGGAGGGGGTATTTATAGAGGAACTTGAATTCTCTAGAGAATTCAACGGTCAAGATTGATCCAACAAGGTCAAGATGAAGGGCTATGGTGGATTGAGAGCCCACAAGCCCTCACATCTTGACATGTGGAGGGTGAAGTGGCCAGGGGGATATGAGATGGAAATGAGTTGTCAAGAAGGTACATGAGGTGGAAAAAGGACATGCACCTTGGGGAGTGAGAGGATTTCCACAAAAAGGGATTTCTTGTCCCTAAGTGGGAGTGAAAGGGACATTTGAGGAATTTTAGAATTCCTCAAAAATCTACATGGGAAAGGGAAAGGTGGTTGGGGATATAAATGTGAATTAAAAATTCACATTCCTAGGATGATCTAGAGGGTAAAAGGTGGGCTCCAAAAAGGTGGTACTTGGTCACATGTGGAGATTGTGACAAGTCTAAGGTTCTAGAAGCCTTGGAAGAATGGAATGTGAATTAAAAATTCACATATAAAGGAGAGGAATCTAGGACAAATAAATGTGAATTAAAAATTCACATGGGAAAGGGGGTCAATGTCCAAAAAGGAAAAATGGAAGAATTGACCAAAAAGTGATGTTAAATTTAGCTAATGACTTTAGTTAAGGTTGTGCAAATATTGGATTAGGCTAATTGATGGAAGATTAGAGGCAAGTGGCAAATGTAGGAGGATGTGACACTAATCTTTGATTAAGAGGATGCACATCATAATCATGAATTAATTAAATTAATTCCAGATTTGAGGCAAGTTGGAGGATGTGACAAAAGGAGAGAGAGAAGTGAAGAATTTTAAATTGATTTTAAATTAAAAAGGGAAAATGACTAAATTAAATAAATTAGTCTATTTATTTAATTTAGAGAGGAATAAGGGTAAACGATAAAGTATTAATTATTAAATTAAGTACTTTATGGGACAAAGGGTGTAATATTAATTTAATAAATTAATATTAATATGATAGACGTGAATGCAACAAATTTAATCATATGGAAGTGATTAAATTTAGGTGTCTACATTTTGCCCCTCTTCGAAATATTGTTGAAATAACAATGTTTCGAAGAAAAGTGAATGTCGAGGATGAAGAAAGAAATGAGGATTAATGCCCCAGCCTGACGAAGAAGAAAGGGGATGCCCCAATGCCTGGTCTGAAATGGATGGAAGGACGTGGTAGGGTATGCCCCCTCGAGAGGGCGGTTGGGGAAGAAAGGAGGGGCCCCAGACGACGTCTTGATAGAAAGAAATGG
>VDFB02108414.1:0-12675 GCA_007258455.2 Sequoia sempervirens
GCACTTAAAATAAGTTCCTTTGAAAGTTCTCTTGTCATATCCTTTCTCATCTCTCCAGTATCCATCATTGCGGTAAGAATTGTAGCCTCCTCTACTATGGTAGTAATAATTTGTGTCATATCTCCCTTTATGGTATGAATTGGAATCCCTCTCTTCCTTGTGGTATGAATCTCTATCCTTTTTTTGCTCCGCATATAGTTTTTCTACTCCAGAATGTGACCTTCCTTTTTTAAATCTACCTCCTCTTCCTCTCTACCTCTATTCATGTCTTTTGTTTAGCTTGTACTCCACCTTCAATGCAAACTAATATGCTTCCTCTACTGAATTCATCCTTACCAGACTCAACTCTTCCTGAATGTTCATCCTCAACCCATAGATATATCTTGCAACTTTCTCCTTGCTCGCTTCACTACGTCCAATCTTGATGATGATCTTATGAAATTCCTTAGTGTATTATTTCACAGTCTTTTCCTTCTGTCTCAAGTTTTGCAATCTTTTTAGAAACTCCAACTCATAGTCTACAGATATAAACTGGTTCTTCAATTTTGTCACCATTCTATCCCATTTCACAATCTTCTCTTTACCTTTTCTGTTTCTCTCCAATTGAACTTTCTTCCACCATATTGCAACATGTCCTTTCAATTTAGTCTCTGCAAATCTCACTCTCTCTGGATCTTCAATTTCCTCATATTCAAAGTATTCTTCAATGTCATTTATCCAATCAATCAACTCCTCTGGGTTTAGGTTACTGGTATAGTTTGAAATCTCCATTCTAGGTCACTTTCCTATCTTCAAACTAGCCTTCAACATCTTCATCTGATCTGATTCTTCCTCTTCTGAGGTTTCTTCGGTTATTTCTACAACTTGAACTTCATCATCATCACTTTCATCATTAGGTCTAGGGTTTAAGCATTTTCTTTTGTCTTCTTCAACAACATCCAATCTCACTTTCATTTTTCTCATCATTTCCATCATCTCATCCATCTTCCTAGTGCATTAATAGTAGTATGAATTCTCCTTGATGACATATCTTCCTAGGATCCGGTGCAACTACCTCAAGTCAGCGATCTGGTTATAGGGTTGCAACTACCTCACAATTGGCTATCTATTGACAAACACAAGTAGGCTACCTCAATTTGGTGATCTGTCCACACAAAGATCTTACAGGATGTCTTTCTTAACCTCACTCTCCTCTCTCGAGGTCCACAACTTTGCTCTGATACCACTTGGTGTAGTCAAGGGTGGAGGCTCCAGGAATAGGAGTGTCCAACCTTGCAGCAAGAATTAACATAACGAAAACTCAAAGAATTGGAATAACAATCCCACATGGATATATAGATAATGATGAATTATTCATAGGAAACATGCCCCGCCTTCTAGCTTACAGATTACATAATGATATGGTGTTAAGCCCAGAAATACAATGCGATTTGAAGCCCTTATCTCCTATATCTTCCTACTTTTCTATCGCTCTATCACTACTCACTTCTATACTGATACAACTACAAAATGCTCATATAAATATCAATTCCCAACTCTAGAAAAGGTCCACGTCGGCCTCAAGAGGTCTCAAACCCCAAAGTTGATGAAACGTGTGAAGGTCAACCAAAACATATGATTCTCCTTTGATCCTTGGAAAAACATGATGTGGATCAGAACGAAGGCTCCTTGATGAATTTGCATCCTTATGAAATAGTTTCTTGAGCTTCATAAGTCGCAGAATAGGTTTGGACACTTGAAGAGCCAAGACTGGTCTTTGAATGCTCTCTATCCAATTATAGTTGATATTTTGTTAGTGATATCTTTATATTGGGATCTCCAAAACACTTGAATTTTGGCTATGATGTAGATGTTGCAATCAAGATCATATATCCTACTACGTGAGCTCTGATGTTACAATGCGGTATAATGTGGTATGAAATATTGAGACTGGGTCCTGACAAATAACTACTAAAATGCAAGAAAACATGAATGCAAATATTTTTGGTTGATGTAAGATTGCTTGAAACCTGGGATGCTCCTGCATCAATATTATTTGTCTCTTTAGTATAATTTTGAATGAAGATCAGCGCATGTTTTTCCAGCCCAGCAAATGTGAACTTAATGGGCTTAAGCTCATTATAGGAGGTAGGAATGTCCCAAATAAGGCTATTATTTTGGGCATGCTATCTAAAGAAGTATATAAGAGTGTTAATTGTAAGAATATAGAGAAACGAAGCAAAGGAACAACCTCAAGAATATATACTTTAAAATAAAAAAAAAAATTAATGAGAGAGAAATATTGTTAAATAAAGTTTAAATAACAATAAAAAATAAATATATCACAAATATCAAATTAAAAAACTATAATCTCTCTCTAGACATGGACTAATAATCACATCAAAACAATAATGTCCCTTACAAAATAATAATTACATACACTTTTCACAACTTTTTAAAAGTTTCCCCAAAAAATGATGATTAACCATTAAAAGCATCATTTGAATATTCATGGGAACTTTGTATTCCTTTCAATTCAAAACAAAGTTTTATATTTATGTTTTCTTTCGCACAAACCAAATTGCCAAGAAATTATTTTGGGAGAAGCCTTTGGGCACTGCCATTATAAAGTATTTGCACTTTGTAAGAATTTGAATCCTTATCTGATGTATGAAGTTATTTTCCAGTTATAAGATTCAAATGTCTACCAATTACCGTTTATAAAATATACAGTATATTAAATATTAGCTCAAGCTACATTGATGTTTTTAATTTAATTCACCTAGATATTTATTAAGTGGCCTTTTTTCTTACATAAACTATTTGAAAGTTACAAAATAATGTTTTTGATAATATAAGCAGTGAAGGGCCCTGATCCCATGGAACATAGCAGATCAAAAAAGGAAACCAAGGTGGGAAATAGCACCACCATCCACACCAAAAATAGCAAGATACTAGCTCGCAGGCCCAGATTTAACATCATAGCTATAGTCTAGCCCATAATTATCAAAAATAGAAATTTACTACTAGTTATCAAAGTTTAATCTACGCAAACCATTGATTAAATCCTCAGTCCTTTCGAGGGTGATTCCACCGAGATGTAAAGACAATATGAAGGCGATCCCGGATAATGAGAGCCGAGCAAAAAACACATCAAAGCAAAAGGAAAATAGTAACCCAAACCATTTGGTTGGCCTCGCATGGGAATTACCCATACCCTCTGAGAGGCCACATGCTGGAAACTGATGAGTTACCTCGGTGTCATCCAACGAGGAGTCCACTACTTGTTTCTTGGTTTCCACTAATCGCAAAGCACAGGGACGCCTCCAAGGCGTATCGTCGCATGGTATTGGAGAGTCATCAAGATTAGGAGCCTTTTCCCATGTCCTCAAATTGGACCTGCAAGAAAGTTATTCTACTTTTAAGAAAATCAATACTAGAATCATCATAATTATTCTCCCGACCAGAGAGCCCTTCCTCCTCAGCATTCCCTATTTCCATCTTTTCTCCAGACAGCTCTACTTGCTCCTCTTCTTCCTCATCTTTTTCTTCCTCCTCCATATCATCCTCCCCCATATTGTAGGTTTTTTCCTCAAAGTCAAAATCCTCAAAATCCTTATCATCCTGAGCCTCAAATTCCTCATAGCCCAGGATATCCTCCACATCGACAAACTTTTTTTTTCCCTTTTTTCTCTTTTGAGGCTACCTTCACCAGCCTTGCTAACCTCCTTTTGCCACTCCCACCACTCCCCTGGCCCTGTAATTTCTCCTTACCCTCTTCCTTTTGAAATACTTCCTTTGAAATATGGATAACTTCATGAGGAGTGACCTCTTTTCTAGATTTCTTGGCTTTGGGAAGATCGAGCAGCAAGGGAGAATGTTTTCATTTTTCAGGGGTAGCTCTGGCAAGTAGCATGTCCACATTTTTTGAGTCCTCACTTTTTTGGGATCGGGGGGTAGATGAGTTTGACACATTAACCACTAGAGAGGAACTCTTAGCAGGGATAAGAAATCTTCTAGCAACAACAACAGGGGGGTTGTGGGGAGAGTGCTCAACAACCAAAGGTTCAACAACTTCAGGGTTTTCCTCCCTCTGAAGCTCAACGTTTTCCTCTTTAGCAGGGTTAGGATTCTCCTCCCTAGAATTTAGAGGATTCCCATGGTGATTTTGGGAAAGGGCATATTTATACAGCGTAAGCATTAAGCCCTAGTGAAGCAGCGGGTTAGCACCTTTCTCAATATTCAACTACATAGAGGAGAGAAGGTAAAAAGATAGATTTGTGTGTTCCTCATGTCTTATATGGTTTAAAATAGGAAAATGATAAGCATGGACGGACATGTAGCAAACCTCAAGGGTGAAATATCTCATGACAAACAAACTAACAAGGGAAAAGGGAGGAGGAAGTTCAAGTCTTGCATACCCATTTTGAAATTACTTAAGATTTTCTTCTTGATGTAGAAAATTGTCCACAAAACATTGATAATCAGCTCTGCTCTTCTTAGTGACCTTCAAGCCAGAATTTTGCAGCCTCATGGCCTTTGCTATGAAATGGGTTGTGACTTCAAATTTCATAGCACCAATTGAAACACAGCCTCTCCTCCAAGAGTTTGTAAACTTGTCATTAAATTTTCATTATAGCCTTTTAGGGATTGGAAAAAGGAAGCCATTCCTGCATTTCGAACATTCTCTAGAGGTCGACATTTTGCTTCATCGCCTGGCAATTAGGTGGTTTGGTTCTCTTCCTCGGCCCTCCCATCTTGCTAGTCTGAAGATTTTTTTGTAGAGACTGGTTAGGATGCATACTCTCCCCAACAACCAGCTTTCTTCCCAAACCAAAACCAACATTCAAAACCCAATGAAACAACCAACTCACAGAGGAAATGTAAAATAAAGTGTTTCTTCTTAGGGACGATTGCCACACTTTTCTCAAAGCCCAAAAATCATTATGAATTTTGCAAGCAATAACACCCGTAATTAAAATCTTGACATTTAGCTCTATAGAAATTCGTGAATAACTTAAAGAGGGAAAATCGGCACATGTAGAAAAGACAACTTTTAAGAGAACCATAATCTACATATGATTTTTTCTCTTAAAATTTAACAAGAAATTAATGAAAAAATATCCCTCAAGGATCCTCCAATGTACACACATACCCCTTAGGCCATCATTATTAGGAAAGCTTGACAGCTCCCCTCTGTACTCTTCCATCCCATCACCAACCAACTTCTCAGGAATTTTTTTGGTATACATTTTCAAACTTTTCATTGAGTATTATATCTCTCAAAGGCTTTGGTAAGTTCCCATTGGTCCACCTAGTCCAACCCCTACATTGGACTGCTATATTGGCCGCACAGTCAACCACACAATTCCCTTCCCTGTACACATGAAGGACCTGACAATTAGTAAAATTACTTTTAATAACTTTACATATGTCAATTATATCCTTAATTTCCCATAGGGGGGTAGCAACATCATTTAAAATATCCACAATAAGTTTTGAGCCCCCTTCAATTATAATATTTTTGAACCCCAAATCCTTTACGAATTTGAAAGCTCCAAAAGTAGCCAAAGCTTTAGCTTTGTTGTTTGAATAGATCCCAAGATTCCCACCATAAGCCAAAATGCAGTCACCATTCTGGTTTCTCACGAGGCCACCAACTCTAGCCTAACCCAGATTTCCTTTGGAACATCCATCAAAATTACATTTCACTTGGCAATCTTTCATAGGAGGGCACCAAACTATACCCAACCTTTTGAGCATCTTAGTCCAGTTTAGATTGGTTAGGTCTCTACTAATACCCCAATTTTTTTTTATTCTCATCTCCCTATAGTTTGGTCAGGAGTTGGGGAAGCTAAGTTTTCTTACCTCCAAATTTTCCTTAATTTGAGTTCTAACAATCTGAAACACCTCCTCACTGCTTCTCTCCACCTCTCTAAAAAAATTGTTGTTTCTCTCCTTCCAAATCCCCCAAGACACAAAGAGGGGAATTAAAAAACCCAATCCGAAGACAGCAACTACAACACCTTGGACCACACTTCCCTCACATAATTGCAATGGAAGAATATATGAGTTATCGATTCTTCCTCTTGCTTACAAAGAGAACACCAATTAACAAGGTAGAAACCTCTCTTGACCAAGTTACCAATAGTAAGTATATTTCCATGGGTCGTCAACCACTAGAAATAGTTTATTTTAGGAATCATATTCTTAAGCCACACCCCTTTCCAAAAGGGACTAGGAACAATATCTTGGGCTCTCAACAAGTCTTCATAGGTCTTTCTCATTGAGAAATAGCCAAACGGGTTGCTTTTCCAAAGCCATTCATCCTCCCTTCCCCTATCGAACAATTTTGCTTCCCCAATCAAATTATGCAAATTGATGAGAAGAGGAGCCAAGTCAAACTGTCTAGAGCCCCTCAGATTATAACTTCTTAACAAGGCTTCAAAATCCTTCCATTTAGGTTCCTCCCCTTCCCAATTTATATAATCACTCACCTTAGTGCCACAAATTCTATGAAGGCTACACTTCAGAGGATTCAAATCCTCATTAACAAACAAAGTGGCATTCTCTATCCAAGGGTCCTTCCAAAAATCCATGTTAAATCTATTCCTTATTCGCTTCCTAGCCCCCAACTTTAGCACATTCCTTAATCTAATTAGGTGGTTCCATAGGGCAGAGCCAGAAGGGAAATCCAACTGAGACAGAAAATAGCCAATATTCTTGTTTCTGAAGTACTTTGCCTGGAAGATTTTGACCCAATCTTTTGAACCTTCTAGAAGGTTCCATCCAATTTTAGTATTTAAGGATTTATTTAGCATATGAATTCTTCTCATCCCTAACCCCCCACATCTTTTTGGCTTGAAAAATTTATCCCACCTGACAAGAGAAAGTCTATTTTTTTCCTCTGTACCAAACCATAGGAATTTCCTTTGAATTTGTTCTATCTTCTCTCCTATATGAGTAGTAATTTTGAACAAGGAAAGGTAATACACAGGAATATTTTGGAGGGAGGCTTTTAGGAGTTGGATCTTACCAGCTAGACTCAGCAGCTTCCCCTTCCATCCTAGCAATTTATGTTAAATCCTTTCTAATAACTTATTCCAATAATTATTTTCTAATCTCTTGGAAAAAAGAGGCAGCCTCAGGTATATATCAGGAAACTCAGCTTCTTGACACCCCAAAATTCTTTTCACTCTATCCCTTATCTATTGATCGGTGTTGAAGAAATAAATTTTTCTCTTTTCATAATTAATGCCCTGACCAAAAACTTCAGCATAATCATTAAGAATCTATTTCCAAGCACCTACTTCCCCCACCGAAGCATCCCCAAATAGTAGGGTGTCATCAAAAAATTGTTGATGGGAATCATGGCTAAGAGAAGAAGCGACCTTTATACCTTTAAGAGCTTGCATATCAACCAACCTTTGAATATTTCTTCCCAGGGCCTCAGCAACAATAATAAACAAGTAGGGAGAAAGGGGGTCCCCTTGCCTGAGACTGCACCCACAAGAGAAGAAGCCCTGGGGAACACCATTAACCAAAATAAAATACTTGGGAGAAGTGACACAAGTCGATATCAACTTTAGGAACCTACCATCAATCCCAAACTTCTTAAGGACAGCAAACAGGAATGGCCAGGAGACCCTATCATAAGCTTTTGAGATGTCAATTTTAAAATCCATTCTAGGCTTTTTTGAATGCTCCATGGAGTGGAGAATCTCATGAGTCGAAATAATAGCATCAAGAATGCTTCTACCCTCAAAAAACCCTTTTTGGTTGGGAGCTATCAATTGTTGATGGGAATCAGGGCTGAGAGAAGAAGCAACCTTTATACCTTTAAGAGCTTGCATATCAACCAACCTTTGAATATTTCTTCCCAGGGCCTCGGCAACAATAATAAACAAGTAGGGAGAAAGGGGGTCCCCTTGCCTGAGACTATGCCCACAAGAGAAGAATCCCTGGGGAACACCATTAACCAAAACAAAATACCTAGGAAAAGTGACACAAGCCGATATCAACTTTAGGAACCTACCATCAATCCCAAAGTTCTTAAGGACAACAAACAGGAATGGCCAAGAGACCCTATCATAAGCTTTTGAGATGTCAATTTTAAAATCCATTCCAAGCTTTTTTGAATGCTGCATGGAGTGGATAATCTTATGATTCTAAATGACAGCATCAAGAATGTTTCTACCCTCAACAAACCCTTTTTGGTTGGGAGCTATCATTTTGCCCAGCACCAGTTTAAGTCTAAACACCAAAATTTTAGAGAAGATTTTGTAAACAGTATTACAAAGACTAATAGGCCTAAAATATTTCATAGCAGAGGCATCAACAGATTTAGGGATAAGAGCTATAAAAGTAGCATTCAAATTTCTTAACAACCTGCCCGACCTAAAAAAGTCTCTAGCAAAATTAAAGAGATCATCTTTAACAATTTCCCAATAAGTTTTGAAAAAAATAGGAGGGAAACCATCAGGACCCGGGGCTTTAAGGGTGCCAAAGGAAAAAACAGCCTTTTTAACTTCTTCCATGGAAATAGTATTAGTCATCATCTTAAGATCCAATTCAGAGAAAACATTAGGAATAACATTAAGAAAATCAGCATTAAGCTAGGGATCATTGACAAGGTTGAAGAGGTAGGAGGAGAAAAAATTAACAGCTTCCCTGGGAATCTCTCTTTCATCACTAATAATAGAACCATCCTCTTTAACCAATGATCTAATTCTATTTATGCTTCTATGTTTAAGAGTAGATTGGTGAAAAAAAATTGTGTTCGTATCCCCTTCTATCAACCATTGAACTCTTGACTTTTGTTTCCAAAAAAATTCCTCCTTTTTATTGCATTTAAACCATTGGGATCTCAAATTTCTTTCCTTCGCACAAGTCTCCTCATCCGTCAAACTAGATTCCATTCTATCCTGTATTTCTTTTAAAAATTTTCCCAAAGCATTTTTTAACTCAAAAATATTACCAAAGGTTAACTTATTCCACCCCTTGATCCTTTGTTTAACGCGGCAAATTTTTTTAGCCAAACAGAAAATAGGAGTTCCAAGGATGGGTTCCTCCCACCACAGTTGAACTAAGGCAGAAAAATCCAAATGAGTACACCACATAGCTTCAAATTTGAAAGGGAAGGGTCCCTTATTATGATCCACATGTTTTTTTAGAACCAAAGCATTATGATCTAAGCCAAACCTTGGGAGAGCAGATAGAGAAAGGAATTGGGAAATGTTCCAATTAGCAAAAATCAAAAATCCATCCAGTTTAACTTGAATTAAATGATTCCCATTCCTCTTGTTTGACCAGGTGAATTTAGAACCTTGAAGAGGAATATCAATCAACCCTACCGAGTTAAAGAAATCAGCAAGCTCCATCATACTATCTGAGTACTCATCCAATCCACCTGACTTCTCAGAAGGAAGGAGGAGGGAATTAAAGTCTCCTCCCAACATCCAATGTTCATCACTTCTTTTATAAATAGCTTCACTAAGTTGTTCCCACAACAGAACTCTATCTCTACTAGAATTCGGAGCATAGATATTTATTAGATTCCAAGACTCAAGAGAACCTGAATCTTCCAAAGTAATCTCAAGGTGATTCTTACTATCAGAATGAAAAGAACCTTTCAATTTAGAGGGATTCCAGATGGTAGCAATACCGCCAAATGCACCTTTAGCTTCACAAACACAAAACCCAACACTAGGCCAAATACTAGGAATAGCTTTATCAAAAAATTCTTTCTTCATCTTCGTTTCTTGCAAAAGGAGGACATCAACTTTGTTATCCATGATACAGGTCTTAACCAAAAACTGTTTATAGGGACTATTAAGGCCCCTAATATTCCAAGAAACATACTTCATTAAAAAATAGCAACAACCCCACTCCCCACACAACCAGCAAACCAAACTACTTTTTCTTGGACTTCGAACCCGAGGTCAAGTCCAAGGTTTTATGTTTATTTGCAGCCACATCCCTTCTTGTATCTTTCAATCTTGCCTCCTTCTGAGAGGGTCTTCCCACCTTATTGCCCCCCCAACATCTGGCTTATTTTTCTTCTTACTTTTTGAGGTGGCTTGTGACCATCCCTCCTCATCCTTCTTATCACCTGACCCTTGAGGAAAACCAAGAAGGGCTAACAACTCATTCAAATTTTGAACACCAGGTTGAGAAACAGAATTCAGCTCCTCCAGGGATGGAGATATCTCTTGAAGAACATACTCACCCTCTTTGAGGACTTCCACATAACCATTTAAAGACTTAAAAGCCTTGATATCATTCAAGGGGTCCTTGACAAAGATCTTGACCACCTATTCTACAACCATAGGATGAAGCGGCTCCTCAGGGGCCTTATCCTTCAAAATTGGAATGGCCATAGAGTCATTATCCTTGAGAAGGGGAATAGGCACCTTCTGGGGGGAAACAAGAGTAGGTTGCACAGAAGAGTCGTTAGCTTTAGGTGAAGATTCATCTTCAGACCTCTTACCTTCAGCTTTTGAGCTTTCACCCAAAGGTACACAAGAGTCAATAAGGTGACCAAACCTCTTACAGTGCTGACAAAATAATGTTAACAAGCAACTATAATGAAAATAGACCTTGAAGGGGGAAGTAATCAAGGGTAGAACAATAGGAAACCACAATCCAAGATAGGACAACAATCAACTACAATATATAAGTAGACATATATGGCCAAAAATAGCCACCCATTGTATCACCAACTAGACAAAAAGAATTGTATACAAAAAGCATATTGTATCTATCTAGCTTAGATGTATTTTCTGACTTTTCCCTTCCTTGTCCTTGGATATAAAGATCAAAGATACTCAAGATCCCTTTGTCCTTTAGAAGAGTACAATGCAACCAAAAGGTAGTGGGCATGACCTTCTAGTTATTTCATTTGGTTCATAAGAATATTTAGATAAGTTGTGTTACCTAGTTATAGTAGATTTTAGAGGGTAACCAATGGGGTCACCAAGAGGGTTTTGTTTGCTACCTTTATGTTTCTAGACATGGACATGAACTAGATGGTCTAAGAATAATATCATTTTAACTCTATTTAAATTTGTCATCTCCACATATCCTTAAGAGGCACCAATACCAAACAAGATGTTGAGATATCCATTAATAGTCTCATGTTTCACCTCTTTCCATTCCTAGGAATCCATGGTGGGTGGGTATTAGGACAAGTCATCAAGAATTTAATTTTATGCATTGTTAATTAGGAGCTTGAGATTGCACAATTTATTTTGGATATCTAGAGTATTATTTATCTCTTAGGTATAATTTTGAATGAATATCACGTTGACATTAGAAAACTGTGAGTTTAGTGCTATAATATTGGGAAGGGAGATGCCCCAAATAAGGTGATTAACTTGGACATGCTAGAACAAGTATCTAAGTGTGTTGGTTGCAAGAATATAGAGAAACAAAGCAAGGGAACAACCTTGGAAGATGGAATTTTGGAGAGGAAATTAAAGGCGGAGAGAACCACTCATCACCAATATAATATCTACATTATATCATTCTAACATAAACACAAACATTGATATTGTATCCAAGATATGTTAAGAACACATATTATTAAACAACTTGTTAAAATGATAATATAAAATAAAATAAGAACATGTATGCACTAAAATTAAAAAACTATAATCTCTCTCCAAAAATGGAGTAGTAATCACATCAAAATAATAATGTCCATTACAAAACAATAATTACAAACACTTTCCACAACTTTTTAAAAGTTCCCCAAAGTGATGATTAGCTATTAAAAAAATCATTAAAGACCCACAAAAAATAAATTTGTATTCACCTATTAATCTAATTTTCATCCATGATTGGCAAGAAAAATGTACTTCACTCACAAATAAGAGCCAAACTTAGAAAAAAATCAATAGTTACACAACTTGAGCATCCAAATATTCCATGCTATAGTTAAGGGCTTTAATGAGTTGTCCCACTTGTATTTCCCCAAAATCATACCCAAAATGTATTTTCCTTTTTGGAATTCAAAACTTAAAATTGCCTCCTAAACTATCTCTAACACCACAATTTTTGCAACAATAAAATAAGGCCAATTATTTTAATTCTATATTTTGGCCTTAATGTCATTTATTTCTCACACAAAACTTATTAAAATTAAATTAAAATCAAAATTAAAATCACTCATTTTTTTGGTTGATGCTGATCGCACTTTCACCTAGGATGCTCTTGCATCAGACACTCCAGGTGGAAAGAAATATTTCATGAGTTGCACTCAGAAACATTTGTAGAACCCTTGCTTGTTTTGGATCCACTTGATTTCTTTGTCTACTAGAATCTTCTTATTCATCAAATTTTGCAAGCTTACAACATTATATCCTTTCATCTTTACTCCTCTACCCTTCATGTATTTCAAAACTTTTAATCTAACCTCCCACCAATATATTCCATCAGAATTAACAATCAAACATATACCTCCACCGTCAACAAAAAAAAAGTACTTAATTACCTCTATTGCTGTTTTACCTTTTTCCTCCTCCTTTACCTAGTTTGCAATGTGGTTTGTCACTCCTCTTATGCCTTCAAAAAGACATACTGTTGCTGCAATTTGATTTTCAACACCCAATTCAGTGTTAGTACCACAATCCATAGATTCATTCTCCACATTTTGTAACAAATAGTCAAGCTTTGTTATCAAGGAATCTTCATCTT
>VDFB02108415.1:0-42402 GCA_007258455.2 Sequoia sempervirens
ATCACCTTTGGTTTCAATTGTGGGTTGTTGGGTTTTTTGGACTAATCTAGGTTTGAGTGGGAGCTTGTGCAGAAGATACTTTGTGATCTTCTTTTCCTCTAAGGCTTGAGCTCTATCATTATAAATATCCACAACTATATCAAAAGAAAACTCCTACTGATTAATATTATAATCATTTAATTATCATCCAAAGCTATATCCTTCTTCAAAGTTCTTCATAGTTTTGGTCTTCAAGGTTTCTATAGTGGCCTTGAAGAGGGAGATCTCTTCAACAACACCAAAATCAAAATTAATCCTTCCTTCCCATTCATCAACAATAAATGGGAATTAATCCTATCATGCAAGTACTCTTTTCTTGTAGATGAACAAAGCCTTACCATCAATTTGTGCAATAAGTTCTAGTTCTCCTCCTGTAATTTGGATGCTCCACTCTTCAATGCCTCTATTTGCCTAGGAGAATCCCCTGTTCCTTATGCCTCTTCTATATAGATTGATACGGATGACTAAAACGGGTTTTTATTTTTCTTAGATTTGTACCATCATCACCATTCCCTATATGACTTTCGTTGCCTTTTTGCTTCTTCCATCCTAGGGATAAACCTTGTGTGTTGCTTTTAACTTTTAACCTATGAAGTAGTGTGCTAATTTTGTGCTTCTCCTCAAACATTCCATTTGTGATGTTATATTAAAAATTATGTCCCCTTGGTTGTTGGAATAACTAGGATATTTTATGGAACATTGATTTCTACAGTATTCTACTTGTTTCTCTACACTATGGCGAGAAGATGGTGTAAGATCCCCTATGTAATCTTGCCCAAATTTTCGCTTTTCCTAACTGAGTAATTTTGTTAAACAATTTGCTTGTTTATGGTGATTGAATGTTTAAAGCTTTTTTGTTTGTTTTTGTTTTATGATTTTATCTTGTAGAGATACCATTCAACTTTGCTAAGCACTCAAACAAATAGATAACAGCAAGAAGGAAATGTCTCTATTCATAAACTAAGATATGGCAAGATTTACACAATATTATCTATTATGAGAGCAGAAATATAATGCATCATACCAATGAAATTCTGACCTTGAGTTGACTGAATAATATTGCACAGATCTGAAATTCAATCTGAAAGGTTCTCTATTACAAAACTGGAGTAGTACATGGACATGAACAGCAGTGACTCCAAGAAGACTGCTCATTTCATACACAGCTTCTAGTATTAAACAGCAACAAATAGAATAACAAGTTGCACTTCCCAAGCACACGAATATTGATGAAGCTTTCACAAATATTTCAGTTCTGAAAATACATATTGCAGCACTCAGAAATGTACAGCAACTCCCTTTTTGATATGAACCAAAGGTTTCCAAAACACCTAGCAAATCTCACACCACAATGACCAGCAATAGGAACTTGGTGTCCAAACCCACAGGAAACCTTCAAAAAAATAACACACTAAAATAGAAGCTTCAATCTCAACTCTACCAATACCAAATTGCTCAACACCTCCAATGAATCCAAACTCATCCAGCAAAAACCCTTATGTCATAACATGGCGTCCAGACATAACTTTCCTGGAAAAACTTCTATCACAACAACAAAACCTGAAAATTATCTTTTCAAAGTCTTCATTAGTTTCATACCATAACCATTGAAGTACCGATGCAAAATCTAAGTGACTCTGCCAATCACCAGCTAGGGAGAAATCTTTCACCACCAAAACTGATCCTCCCAAGAGGGTTTTCGTCCTCTAGAGGCTGAGATGAACCAAGTTTGATCTTCAGAACCACAAGGGTTTCAATCAGAGAAGTAGAATAAACTCAATATACCAAATGAGCTCTCAATTCCCCCTTTTTATAAGCATTTTAGGGAACTTTCCAAAAACTCCTTTTTAAAATCACTTTATTAATTTATTAAACCTTTTAACTCCAAAAAGTGATTTATTTTATTTTTAAACATTTCCGACACTGAAATTTAACTCCAAAAAGTGATTTATTCTATTTTTAAACATTTCCGACACTGAAAGTCACTTTTAAATGTCTCATCATTTAAATCTTTCCGTTCTCTTTCCAATGAGCTATAATACTCAGGCGCCAAATTAATTATTTTAATTAAAATGGCAACCTTAGTAAAATTAATTAAATGTAGCTCATTAATACACCCAATTAGCAACAATGGTTGAAAAGCCTCAGAATCGAAGGCTGACTATGTAGGAGTGATCCCGATGATGAAAGATGATAAACGGACCTTATTGGGTGACTTACAAAAAATAGATGCTCCCTCCAAGAATCTTGGAGCCCAAACCGGAATCCAGAAATAACATGTAAAAGTGTTGTACAACTCCACTAAACCATCAGAGCTCACTAGTAACATCAAAATACCCCTCTGATCAGGTTGACACAAACTCAGAAAGTCAACGCCAATTGCATTGCAAGAGAACCCGAAAATGGGGACATTACAGTCCTCCCTTCCCAAAGATTGCTTGTCCTCAAGCAATGCCAACATAACCCCAAAATCAAAAGACTGAACTAGACTAAAACCAAGAATGATCCCAAGCTCCCAAGTCAACCTAGGAGATTTGTAGTACCATCCTCTGAAGGCACTGTCCTATAGGGTACCAACACAAGAGACCTCCAAATATCCACCTATAAAAGAGCAATCAAATACTACATAAACTCGGTCAACTCCTCAAAGAATTGCTCTTCAAAAGAACCAAATTGATGCACCATAGGAGTAAACTCTAGAAAGTCAACATTGGCTCTCTCATCCCTAACAGTTGTTGAACTGCAAAATAATGTAATCCTAGGGTTCCAAGTTAGTCTCAGAAAGGAACCACCATGCTAACATTGCGCCACTCTGATCATAATTGTTTGACCATCCTGCCCAAATTGCATTCTCCTCTCCTGAAACCCCAAAAGGTTATCATCATCAAAGCCCAAGCTAAAATACCTAAAAGGGTTGAACCCACTACCATGAATCATATCCTACCAAGGCATCTCAGTGAAGTCGATGTCTTCAAATCCACTGCCAAACTCAATCCTGGGCATCAAAAAATAAAATTTGCTCAAACATAAAGAATAAGTCTCAGCATATCCCCTCATGACATCCCAAAAATGAAACAGACCAATCATTGTCACAACTTTGAAATTTGCCAACCAAGGAATGCTTTTGTCGTCGCCAACTGAAAATATGCCATCAACACTTAATCTCCAAGTGTTAATGGAACAGTTTTGAACACACCAACACACCCAACCCACTGCAATCAATAAGGCATCATCTAAAGATATGCATACCATCTCCATGAAGTATCTACAATAACTATCACTCACCAAAGTGGAAGCAATAAATAAATGAACTGTATCTGGAAAAACTCTAACAACCAGCTACCCTAAAGCTTGCCAAAGCTTAAAATTGATTTGCTCATAGAAAGATGCCACCATAACCAACGTGGAAATGTAAGGGTAGCGGTAATCAATCTGAAATCCCACTAAAAACATAGGCAAGATGAGTATGGAAGTAGTTGAAGGGTCATCTCCTATGGTCAAATCACCTCTACCAACCAGCCTCAACCATAAAGTACTCAACTGTTGGTCTAAAGAAGCCATCCAACTCATCTGCAGACCAAGAACTAAAGTCATGCATAGGCTGATCAGAAAGTAGACAGCAGTACTAACACTGGGATTTTTCCCACAACTCCAATCCTGAGACAACACCTCACAGCTAGGAACTGCACTTGGATCCCAAATCCTGTGATCGACTCCAATCTCATCACTGGAATCAGAAAGAGTTCCATCATCCAACTCAAAGAGTGAATTATCATAAGTGACCTCAAACAAAGGGTTATCAACAAACTGAAGATTATCCTCAACTCCAAAATCAGACCAATCCTCCTGCTGATCCAAACTCCTATTTTCAATTTTTTTGGGACAATGTGCAAGTTCAAACTCCTCATGAATGCAATCAAGCTCCTCCATTACCTATTTGATTTCCTTAGCCCTTTCTTTGTTCTCCTGCTCTTTGAATTGTTTGGCCTCATAGAGCTGTCCATTTGCTTCAAGAAGTGCCTCTTGGGTACTTTCCAAAGCAAGCTTCGTTGAATCTAGCTCAACAGTGAGAACACTAACCTCTCCTCTTAACTACCTAGTCATGGACAAAATCTCATCTGCCAACTTGGTGGCTACATCTCTATCATGCATCATGTGTAAGAAATATGATTTTATTCCCTCTATAATATTCTTCATCATGTGCAAATCAGCAAGGAGAACACTTTGCTCATATTGGTTTCTTGGTGTCATGAGGATGAGTTTTTCAACAAGGATTCTTATGTCATCTAACCTAGATAATGAGTGCACTTCATTTTCAATAGACACCAAAAACTGATTTTTCCAATTGCGTTCATGCAAAGATAGTAAACTGTTGCTATAATGAAAACTAGAACCCGAATCTTTGTCATACCTTTCAGTAGTGACTCCATGGCTACAACAAGTCTCATGAACCTCCTTTTTGAAGCTTGATTCATCATCATCATTTGGCCCGTGATCAACTTCAACTTCATACATTAAGTTTTTCGATTTGCATACAAGATTATCCCTTTCAACTTCACCTTTCTCAATGCCATTCTCTATGCATGACTCTCAAGATGAAGTAAGGACATCATTATAATCAAAAGGAAATTCTTCCCAATGTGGATCCTCATCACACTTAGGTGTCGACACACCCAGATCCCATGTGGAAAAAGGTCGATTGCTTTGTTCAGAGTATAAGCATTCACTGTGCTCCTCATGAGTTGTTGCCTTTATGAAAAAGTCACTCTCCATCTTACTAGGACTGATATCATCATAATCATCCCTCTCCATAGGCTTGGTTTGGAAGTCAAACCCAAAGCCACCTGAGATATCATCAATGAAATGAGACGAGTGATCATCAAAATCTAATTTGAAGACATCATCATTTTTTCTTTCTCCATGCCCATCATCTAAAAGTACATTAGTGAACTCGCCATCAATATTTGTTCCACTAGAAACATCAAGGTAGTCATTAGACTTAGAGTCATCACCGGATGAGTCCGAACTAGGATCCAAGGCTGTTGTTTTGTCCTTTCCTTCACACACAACCTTATCCATAGTAGTTGCATGCATGACCAAAGAGTCATCCTGAGGCTTCATCTCACATTCATCATGTTTTGAAGCAATCATTGCATCAAATTTTTCTGCTATGAACTTCTCTTCAACCACCAACTCCTCATTATCCAAGAAAGATTTCAGCTTCTTCCCACACCAATTAATCAGCCTATGAGCTAATTTCTCTTTAACTGATAGGATTCCATGTTTCCCATTCTTCTTGTTAGTCGATTGGATAGAAAAAAAAGATTGAGGCACATCATGACTCTCATTAATAGTTAGTACCATAATAGTTTGCATGGATGCAATAACATCATCATCATGTTCTTTCCTGACTGTGGCAAAGAAATGGCGAAACATGTTGTAGATCAAATCATTCATTCCCAAATCCAGCATAATGTTACTTAATCTGATTTCTACAAATGTTTTAAGTATAGCAACCCTTCTAGAATAGTGAGAACCTTTGATACCATCAATATCCTGGAAACTATCCACCATCAATTGAATTGCCTCTTTCATTGTGTTATTATCATAAGGATCTTGAGGTACTAATATTCTCGTGATTACCCTCAAACATGAAGTAACCATCAGTCTTATCTCATCATCTGTATGTCTCAACCACTTGTGTTGACCCAAAGAAGTCATTCTAGGAACAAGAGCTATCTGCAACAATTCAGAAGGTGATTGCTCAGCAAGGATCGAACATTCTTCTACTTTTTTCAGTGTGATCAAAGCGTCATCCCTTTGTTGAGATACAATATTGAGCTTACTACCTAATTCGTAGAGTAATCTTACCAACCATTTTCTATCTTTTGTTGCCATGCTTCAAACTGAAAGTCAATTTCCTGAATTACCCAAAGGCTGGTAGGAACTTTAGCTCTAATACCACTGTAAGATCCCCTATGTAATCTTGCCCAAATTTTCGCTTTTCACAACTTAAGTAATTTCGTTAAACAATTTGCTTGCTTCTGGTGATTGACTGTTTAAAGGTTTTTTGTTTATTTTCGTTTTATCTTGCAGAGATACCATTCAACTTTGCAAAGCACTCAAACAAATAGATAACAGCAAGAAGGAAATGTCTCTATTCATAAACTAAGCTATGGCAAGATTTACACAATATTATCTACTATGAGCGCAGAAATATAATGCATCAAACCAATGAAATTCTGACCTTGAGTTGACTGAATAATATTGCACAGATCTGAAATTCAATCTGAAAGGTTGTCTATTACAAAACTGGAGTAGTACATGGACATGAACAGCAGTGACTCCAAGAAGGCTATGCTCATTTCATACACAGCTTCCAGTATTGAACAACGACAAATAGAATAACAAATCGCACTTCCCAAGCACACAAATATTGATGAAGCTTTCACAAATATTTCAGTTCTGAAAATACATATTGCAGCACTCAAAAATGTACAGCAACTCCCTTTTTGATGTGAACCAAAGGTTTCCAAAACACCTAGCAAATCTCACACCACAATGTCCAGCAATAGGAACTTGGAATCCAAACCCACAGGAAATCTTCAAACAAATAACTCACAATGAAATAGAAGCTTCAATCTCAACTCTACCAATACCAGATTGCTCAACACCTTCAATGAATCCAAAGATTCCAAACTCATCCAGTAAAAACCCTTATTTCATAACATGGCATCCAAACATAACTTTCCTGGAAAAACTTTGATCACAACAACAAAACCTGAAAATTATTTTTTCAAAGTCTTCATTAATTTCATACCATAACCATTGAAGTACCAATGCTAAATCTAAGTGACTCCGCCAATCACTAGCTATGGAGGAATTTTTCACCACTGAAACTAATCTTCCCAAGAGGTTTTCGTCCTCCAACGGCTGAGATGAACCAAGTTCGATCTCCAGAAACACAAAGGTTTCAATCAGAGAAATAGAATAAATTCAACATACCAAATGAGCTCTCAATTCCTCCTTTTTATTAGCTTTTTAGGGAACTTTCCAAAAACTCCTTTCTAAAATCACTTTATTAATTTATTAAACCTTTTAACTCCAAAAGGTGATTTTTTTATTCTTAAAACATTTCTGACACTGAAAGTCACTTTAAATGTCTCATCATTTAAATCTTTCTATTCTCTTTCCAACGAGCTACAATACTCAAGCACCCAATTAATTATTTTAATTAAAATGGCAACCTTAGTAAAATTAATTAAATATAGCTCATTAATACACCCAATTAGTGACAATGGTCGAAAAGCCTCAGAATCGAAGACTAACTATGTAGGTGTTATCCCAATGATGAAAGATGATAAACGGACCCTATTGGGTGACTAAAAATAGACGCCCCCTCCAAGAATCTTGGAGCCCAAACCGGAAGCTAGAAATAACATCTAAAAGTGTCGTACAACTCCACTAAACCATCAAAGCTCATTGGTAACATAAAAATACCCCTCTAATCAGGCTGACACAAACCTAGAAAGTCAGTGCCAACTGCACTGCAAGAGAACCCGAAAAATGGGGACATTACAGATGGCCTAGAAACTTTCATGTTATGTATGTCTTAGGAAAATTCATCTAGTTCTTTGGAGACTTCATTGTAAAAGATATGCATTCTCCATATTCACCATTGTCCAAAGCATCAAAGGTGTGGAATGTAATATCTCTCTAATATATTATAATTACCAAGTAGTATTAAGAGGGTGCAACTTATCTTGCTACAACATATGATTCTTTCCAATAGAGGATCCTTCAAAGTTCAATGCATTGTTCAAGTTGAATTTTGCCTTGTCTCTTCATCTTCACAAATAACTTTATACTCACTTTCTTTCTCCATAGACTTGGAATCCATAATTTAGCCCTTTTCTCTTCAAAGAAAGTTGCTTCCTTGAATTTTGATGGAACGGCATGCTCCATCAATCCTAAAAGATCTATTGTCACTAAAAACCAAGGTACATGTTTTTGGGTTCTTAGAAGCTAATGCACTAAGGAGGGGTACAAGGGAAGATTGGTGCTAAGGAGAGAAGTGTGCAGTGAAGAAGATAGCACACAAATAAGGCCACGCAATGAGGAGGAGAACATGCGATGGGTGCAATAGTGCAGATTGTGTATTGAAGGAATTTGGTGCAAGACGAGGACAAATGAGTGTGTAAACTTGCACATAAAGAGCATCAATTGGATGGCATGCTCACAACATCGGTGCGATGGTGTGTCATCTGGTGTGCGATGGTAGGACAAGGAAGACAAAGTGGTGGACATGCATACTATTAGTGATCTCAAGCCACAAGCTAGTTAGATGAGCTGACAACTATCAAAGGTCAAATCGCCTTAAGATCACACTATCAAAAGAGGGATGGCAAGAGTAGCAGGACTGATTGCCACAATAGGATATACAAAGCCACAGAATAATTACTATAGCTCGTGAAAACATGAAATGCATGCAAAGGATTGCACACCAAAAGGAGACAAAAGGGAAGATTTTGAAACCCCTACAGCTATTTATGACAGGGAGAGCAGTAACAACAAGGACTTAGTTAGTTGCTAGTCTTCTTTGGAGGACTTTGGAGTAGATCAGTCAATCAAGCAAGAGAGGGGGCAATTTTGGCCCTATAGGCCAACAACACAATAAGGGCGAAAAGAGAGGAAGGCTACTTGCGTGTGGACTTGTAAATAAACAGGAAACAAGTGCTCGTTGTATGTAGGAAGGCATAACCCATCAATGTAACATGTAACCTCATTATTCCAATAAAATAGAGTGTTTTCTTTTGTGTGCATCCTTTGTTTTTCTGCTGTGCGTGTGTGTGAGTGTCTCGGTTGTGTCACTAGATATCTCTTCACTGGGACCCCCTGCGGCTGCTGCATCACTTTCCCTGGACAATTATGATGTTGGTATTCAGAGAATACTCTCCTTCTCTGGGCTATCAAAATTGACATTGGCTGGCACGCTTCCTTATGGTGTTCTTCAAATTCCCTTGTTTATCTCCTGGAAAAGTGGGTGATCAACAAAGTTGCCAGGAGGCTATTTACTGGCTATGAGAAATTGTGGTGGTTTCCCCTGGTTTTTTAAGGCAATGGCAGTTCGGTTTTTTTCTTGTTCCTTTTATTCGTTTGAGAGCATTGCTCTCGCTCTAACTCAGTCATGTTAAAGAAATTAAAAATGTAGAGGTACAGTGAAAGGATACATTGTAATGAACTATTCACAGGAATATCCTGCATCTAGCAACTAATGACATCCATGAGATGGATGCAGTCTCCATAACTGAGCTTTAAGCACGGATGTCATTATAAGTATGGGTTAGTGTCTGATCCCTGGGCCTCGTCAAGTCACGACCAATTGGTGAGACATATGGTAAAACAAGTTAAACGGCACAATTAAAAAATATCGACCGTGACGTCCAAATAGGCGTCAGGTTAACCCTCTACAGTAGCTTCAAATTTTGGTCATACAAACTAATCCAAAGCTTAGCGACTTTTTGGTCACGAGCAGATACAAACATTTTCAACATTTAATAGTAATCTAGTTTGACTGATACCTTGAGTGTTTACTTGTCTAGTTTGATTATTACAGGCCAAACAAGAAGGAAGCCAATTAAGCTGTTTTTCCTAGTTTTCCCACATTGAACAAGTGGTCCATGACCAGAGCAAGGATCCCATTTACAACTACATTGCTGATCTGATGCGCAGTTGAAGTAAGTATCATTAGATCTGAGATAAAGGAAAGAAAGATTACCTGGGATTGTCTGTGTCATTTGTGCTGAGCTGAGAATAAGGATTTAAAAGAGAAGCAGTGGCCAGCTCAATTACAGGACCTCTTCTTCCTCTTGTAGGGGTGGTGGTGGTGGTTGTTTTGACTTGATGCAGCGCATCCCTATACTTCCTGTACAATGCAGTGCGATTCCTCGTAGCCATTCTAGTTTTTCAAAATTAATCCGCCCCTCCCCGCGCCATGTACCTTCAGTGTTCACTCTCTCCCGTCATTTCCGCACAGAATTGGGTAGTAATGGTATGTTAGATCCGAGCAACCATCAACGCTGTTGGCTTTGCGAATGTGTCATGAGCCACTAGATTTCAATTCCCAGGCATCCCGCGACTGTTGGGAAATCTTTTTTTGAAAGGAAGTCAGTGCCCCGGGATAGGAATCATCCGATTTTACGGACAATCAATTTTATTTTTTTTAAAAAGGCTTTTATAAGAATCTAATTTAATTAGATAAATGTAAACAATAAGCACACAATGAACTTAAATTAATTAGAATTCGAGTTTATCAAGTGACTATAGGAATTAAATTAAATTAAAAATATTGTTTAACTGAATTTTGATGATAACGAAGTATTGTAATGGATATCTATAAACTATAGGTCAATGTTTTAGATTTTTCTTATGAATTCAAACAAAGATTTTAGATTTTTGTTTATCTCTCTATATTATTTATGCAAGTATAGATTTGATCTTTGCAATTGTGGACCTCATATTGTGCATGGGTTTGAACCTATAATGCATGAATATAATCTAATAAAAAGATGTTGACTTCTAAATCTTCCTAGTCTTAATTTATAATATCTAAATACTTGTAAGGGTTGGTGGTGTTTATAAACATGTTTGGAAATTAGTTGAATCACAAGATTCAAATTCTCCTTGGTCAAACTTTTAGACAAACTAGATACAAACTCTAAGTAAAGGTTTCAAGACAACAAGCAAGTGTGTTGCAAACCTAGGATGACGTGTTTTAATAAATCCTTTGATTATGCGCTAAATTTAATTTTATTCCTTTTGAAAATCAAAATATAGATGTGTTCAATTAATTCCTCGATTCTATTTAAATGAATGGATGGGTGTCCTTAAATACAACCAAGCACACGAATCAAAATAACATGCATTAGGTTAACTCACAATAGCTTAATGAAATAGTTGATAAGGCACAAAATATGAATTTAAATGTTAACAAGTCAAAGTTCAAATCTGAGGCTATGGAAATGCCCTAGATCAAGTATACCCCTATGAATCTAATCTAAGGTAGGGTACAATAAATCGAGGGATTAGGGATAAAACTCTAGAAGGATTAGTGATGGTAGATTTAAACATGGATATGCCACTTGTAAGCTAATTATTACAACTATGTGGATGCATCTCAAAGTAAAATAAGCATTTGATATATAAATGTAAATATTTTCAAATAATAAGAGATAATCTTATCCATATATATAGAATTATGGAGTTCTTGTTGTCATTGGTATTCCATTGAAACCTACAAAATAAAGAAAAGCATGCAATGAGTAGCATATATCACACAATTGAGATAACTATTAATTACAACTTGCTTAAGTAGGAGACATATTTGAAAAAATAAAAGTGGGGAGAGAAGGATAAGAGGTTCTACCCATAATGAAAAGTGATACAAATATCTAACTATGTGGAAAGTAATTCAACTAATCAAATAAGATGCCAAAGGTCTCTAATCATTTGGAAGAAATATTTGACTCTATAGAGAGTTTGATAATGCTTCTCTTAAGGTGGGAATGATTATAAACTACTTGTTACCCAGCACAACTCACAAAGGAATTTTGGTGGCATATATGTACTCATCCAATTGGTTGCATACAAAGGATGCAAGGGATTGGGGAAAGGAGAAAACAAATAGGTGTGATGAAGCATGTAATATAGCACAAACATCATCATATCATAAGCATGTAAGCACATAAAATGGAGATGCATGTCAAGGCATGTAAGAGGTTGCCCCTAGTCTAGGAAAATGATAAGAATGAGCCATAAATGTTAGATAAGGATCATTCAAGTAAATCAGTGATAAGATTATGTGTATAATGCTACCTCTCTCCAATGTGGGAAATGATAGGATAAATATGGTCCTAAAGGAAAGATGAGGATCATGTAAGTATCAATATGATGTAAAATATGTATTTGTGGTAAGGATCATAATATGCAACCATGGGATCTAAGAATGATAAGGATCATAAACTATATACATAAGATCATGGTAAAGGTAAAAATGATAGGCATAATTATCATTGCATATAGAAGACATGGAACATGAGAAATATAGGACATAGAAACACAAAAGAAAGCAAGAGTGACAATATATGATAAGAATAATTGTGCACATTGATAATCAATTAACACATGTAAAGAATCATACAATGGTAACAAAGAATTATAGCAAGCATACAAACACATGATCAATCATAAAAATGATAGAGAACAAGTGTCTACCAAGCAAGGAAACCAAACATAAATCATGATATACATTGGTGTTACAATTCGCACCTCTGGAGTGTGTATTGGCAACTGACAGCTATGCACAGTTGAACTGCTCTTCAAATTAGGAGGGGAAGCTCCCTCTTTTGCTGATATGTGTGAAAAAGTAATCTAAATCCTATCTTTTTGAACTCAGCTAGAAGAGGCACAAGCTTAAGAAAACCAATACATTACAGCTAAGGTTTTTCTTTGGTTTTACAGATTCTTAACTACAAGTAGGCTAATGCTAAACTATCATATCTCCTCTAGATAAATAGCGCAAGAGGAATTAGGAGCAGAGAATGGTTTTACGATAAACTTTATAATAGGATTTTCAAGGAGGCAGGACACCTATCCGAGGTGTAGGCTGAAATGAAGTTTATTGGAAACAACATCAAATGGAAAACTAGTTCTCAGGATTCCCAAGGAGGCGGGACACCTATCTGAGGTGTAGGCTGAAAGTAGCTTACTGGGAACAACACTTAGATGACAATCTCTATTTCTAAATTCCCAAGGAGGAGGGACTCCTATCTGAGGTGTATAAATGAAACAAAGATTATTAATAACAACATCACATGATAAACTTTATTTCTAAATTCACAAGGAGGAGGGACTCCTATCCAAGGTGTAGATATGAAACAAGCTTATTAGAAATAAATAAACCCAAGACAGCAAGTTGTATGAAGGACCTATTGCACAAATAAATGATCAAACAACTTTATATTAACAAAGTGAACTAGTACAGGATAACAATATTGCATGGCAAGGTGGCTCGACAATTTATTATCACAACAAAAGTTAAAAAACAAATGAGCAAGGGTGCTCTTATTTATAGAAGCTCGGAGGAGTAGGGAACCCTAAAATTTCCTTGAGTTAACATGAGTCTTGCAAGCATTCAATATTTATTCTTAAACTTAAATGTATGCAACTTAATAGTTAACGGGAAAAACTACCTCAGTTAACTAATTATAAACTAAACTAATTGGAATATGTAACATTCACATCCTTATTCATATGAGAGCTAACTGATAACTATCATCAGTTAACTGAAAAATAACTAAATGAGACCTACATATGTACATAGATGATTCCAAAATAGACATACCATGATATGTAGATCAGCAAGTTAACTTGGAAAGAAGCATCAAGTTAGTTGTCGTGTCTAATGTTTATCCTGAAAAGCTGAGACGTCCTGATCTGGTAGTTCACTGGTCGTGATCTCGGGAAACTAACCCCTCCACGAGGTTGTTGACTACATCACCATATAGGGCACTGATACTTCTCTGAAGTACTCAGTGTCTTCGCAGCATCTCTTCACCATCTGTGATCTGACTCTGCAATTCTCTTCCACTCTTGGTTGCCTCAAATAATGTTGACATGACTGTAAGTTGATCCAACTTACAGCCAACTGAATCACCACTAAAAATTCCATGAACGAGTGTCTGCAATTCCAACTGCACGTTGGCGAGCTCGATGTATTCACCACCCTCACGCTGATACTGGCAAGGGACTTGTGTCACAAAATTTTTGACGAACATGAGTGCACTTGTCGCCTTTTCCATGCTCTCGGTCAACTCTGCAGAAATTGTTTCATGTATTTTTACCTTGAAGATTAATTGTTCTCTCCAAGTAAAAATAGCTTCCTTATCCTCTTCTTCAATGATCGAATCATATGTCATCTTCAAGTGATAGATCATGATCTCGTTTTGTGGTTTTTCAACCGCTAAATCTTGCTATGACTCCTAAATTTGTAGGTGAAGTTTGTGGGCGTTGTACCTCAACTGGTACAATTATGAAAGTATGAGACAACCCCTTGTAATGAACTCCTCTTCCCAGTCCTTTAGGTGCTTCCCATATACAACCAACTAACTTAGATAATATTTTTCTTCTGGTAACTCTAACATTTGTGGGAGCAAGGCAGTGACATTCTCAATGTTGTGCATAAGGTTGGAGATATACTGACAAAGTTGTTGGATTTCAACCTTGAGGGTTGCTTTATCTTCTTCATCCTTTATTACTCTCTCCTTTATCCCTTCCGTTGCAACTTCAAGGAAATCCATATCCACTTGGTGAGTGTTTTTTCCAAGGTTGACCTTTATCAAGGTGAAGTCATCAACTTCTACTTCATTCATTTTTTTTGTCTTTTGGTGGCGCAGCGGTCTCAATGATAATCTCCTTGTCAGCATTCCTTTCTACACCAACCTACTTCTTTATCTTTTTATCTGGAATGTCCTAGTAGACATGATCAAAATCCAAGAAGTTTAGTTGATAAGATGGTTACCTACTCTTTCTACCTAGATGATTCTTAAGCCAAGACAAGTCTCGACTAATCTCACTAGAAGGATCGGTGCTAGCTCTAGGAACCCTTGATGAGTGGGAATGTGTTGAAGCACTGCTACATGGTGGCAAGTCTGGTTCCAAGTTAATGCAAACCGGAGACTGCTATGGTGTTGGTGACGAGATGGGAGGCTCTACCTCTATTTCTAACCTCATCTCAGTTGTATTTGTGGCTATCTCCACATGTTGTTCTTGCTAGTCCAAATCAACAACTGGTGCTTTTCCCTTTGTATTCCTAGACATTTTTCTTTCTTTAGGAGGGTTATTCCATTTCTTTTGTCTAGGTTTTGACTTTGACATGGAAAGCAATGAAGTAACCACCGGTGACAACTCTGTGTTTGGTACGACTTCCCTCCTTGTATTCTTGCTATCCAAGTAGAGAATGTTGTTTCTGACAACCCTGCTTGATCTTTCCTTAACAGATGTGCATTCCCTAGCGAACCAATCAACGACTAGGAGCGGTTGCGTGTCAATCTGATCTCCAAAGAATTGAGGAAGTGTGACATCCCCATCATCATCTGATAACCCTTCCACATACTCTGACATGAAAAGAGAAATATATGCAAGGGTCAATTTGTTGTAAGTGCATAGTTGTACCTTGAACTCATCCTCACAGTTGAACCAATAGTCTTCTATAGAAGGCTTGTGTGGTGAGCGACTGCTAAGGCATTCTAAAAAGTGACCCCAAGGGTCATATGAGTGTCTCTCGATGAGGTACTTAAGATTAAGTCTCGTCAACTCATGACTCATCACCTTGGCGTCAAATGTTGACTTGCACCTGTAAATCCCCATTTGTAATGGAAAAGTAGTAGTTGGCTTGCATTTGTTGCGTAGATAGGAGTGAACCTCGTGCAACTTCCTTAGGAATTCCATGAAAACCACCTTATCTGAAGGATAACGAGGAAGCATGGCGGGATGACCAATGTATCCATACACGCAAATGTAGGTAAACGTAGGGAAATTCATGAACCAATCTTCCCACTCTACCATCATTGATTTGGCTTCCGCTGAGATACGCACATGTAGCTCATGATCCATATTTCTCATGATGTACATAAAGAATGATTCTTGCACTCACTTGAAGTGTTACTCGGACTATGTGAACTCAAGCTGTAAGTAATATTGATGAACTTTTTGTACACTTATAATCCCCACAGTATTCAATCCTCTAAACTGGCCTTGGAAGGCAATCAGATACATGAGGTATGAACACATGTGAAACTCATGAGCAACCAAGAAGTCGATCATCTGTCTGTGGAGAACATTGCTGATCAAAGAGGCCCAGTCATAATGCTCCTTTTTGTTGATGATCTGAACCATGATGTAATACATCCACAGTTGGAATTTATTGGCATCTACTTTACCAATAACACGGTTGAGAAGAGTGATCATAACCGCAAATTCATCTTTGAACTCCCCACGACCCACATTCTTTGGAAAGTTAACCTTTTTCCATTTAAGCCACCTCTCTATCATTCTCCTTTGACATTTCTCCTTATCAGCATTGAACGCTTTCTCACACTATTCCATGGATATGACCAAGCTATTCGGATTCAGAGGAATACCGAAGCACTTCTCAATGTCCTTTAGCCTGATATTGCATATCACTTGTCCATCCACTAATTGAATTTCACATGCAATAGAACTGTAATGCTTTACACAAGACATTACGAATTTTATACACTGTATTGTGATGGGAAATGAAGTTGCCTTTAGCAACCCGGATTCCTTGATATTTTGAAGTGGGATCTGGCCCATTTCTAAAGTGTTTAAGTCAACCTCTGGATCCACCTGATGCAAATTTGTGTCATTCATTTTGAAATCATGAATTAAGATTGACTTGGTCTTGAATTTAGTCTGAGTGAATTGCATTCTGAAAAACTCGCATGTTGACTGTAAACACAGCTATGTTATGACACCTTCTTCTAGAAAGCTAGAAATACCTATTGAGAGGCAATTTTCATGAAAAATTCTAAGACGTGGGTTTTGTAGAGAAAATGATTCTAAGAAAACCCACAACGTCAGAAATTCAAAAAATGCCTTTTGCCTTGGCATGTAAGAGATTTTTCGATTGAGAAGTAGTGGGAGCTATAGGTGCACCAGGGGCAATTTTTCTCGAGAAAAACTAGCATATGGGTTTTGTTGCTACTGGAGAGTTGATCAAACCCAGATTCTTCATTTTTCAAAATATTTACTTTTTCTCTACCATGCAAAGGAATCCCTGAAGAAAAAAAATCAAAGCTTCAAAAAGTGAAGCTATGAGGCAATTTTTCCTGAAAAAATCTAGCACATGGGTTTTGTAGAGAAAGTTGTGTTGAACAAACCCAGATGATGAGAACTGTGAGAAATTGATGTTTAATTGATTGTGCGAGAGAAAAACTAAGACAAGGATAGAATAAATAATAGAAGTTATATTCTGCCTCTATAAAAGTGACAGCTATCCTTGAATGAAGTCTATTGAGCAATCTGGACTTGTATCTACGAAGAACACTGAAAAATAACACCTACAGTGCCTTTAGATCTTGCTTGCACAAGGAAAAATGTGTTTTCCTTCAACCTTCTGTGAAAATAATGGATGCCTAATGCATATTTAAAGAACTTTTGAGAGTAAGGCGTCACATGCAGGAAAAAACCCTAATTTTTGGAAGCAATTATCTCATTGGGCCGCATTTAGTTAACAGAAACAAAGACTGAGCCTTTAAATGGGCACCACCCAGCATGCAAGGCATAAATAAGCCATATGCAAGTAAGACTGACGTTAAAAACTAAATTTTTAATATTTTAAACTCAGTTAACTGATTCCACCTTAATAGGGCGGCTAGAGCATGTACTTCAATTTTGAAAGTCAAACTTTGACTTTTTGGGCGCCATTACTCAATTTTGAAACTTTTTGCTAAGCTCCTACTTTTTAGCTTTTGAAATCGTCACCGCAGCCTCTATTTGACTCTAAATTTTGGATGCTTGGTTGATCCTAGAGTTGAGCTGACACATTCATCGCGAAGCTAGATCAAGTCTGACGAGATGTTGTTGGGAGCTGCAAGAGTTAAAAACTTCATGTGATGCCTCTAATTCAAGGGTTCCTTTTTAAAAAAGGGTGCATGTGACACCAAACTTGGCCATTTTCTATATTCTAATGTTTTGTGCTTCAATCTATCATTGTTGGTGATTGACAACTCCCGTCGACTAGATGTTGGATACATTGTGTAGCTAGAAGAATTCCACAAAGGATGACTATATGTGCAACGTTTGAAAGTTGGATTAAGATGCTCAAATGCAAGGGCGTCCTTGGCTTGCAACAACACAATTGAGCTTTTGAGAATGATTTTGCAATTTGTAACTTTCAACCAAATGCTCCACTTTGACCCTTGTTACCGAGAGATGGACTACTATGTTGTCTGTGCAGATGATCTCATCATGGAGATAGAACAACTTGGAAGAGATGCTCATGGGATTCAGTAAGCCAGAGAACTGCTTCTAAGACCTCAAGTAGAAGGGTTCCTTTCTCAAGGAAGATGCATTTTTCCATACCCAAAATTCCACTTGCTTTTATCTTCCACCGTTTCATGCTAATTCTTCATCTACAGACATTTGACGGATCCTGAGGGATGACCGTTGGATTCACTACACAGCTAGGAGGATCCTAAATAGATCTTGTGAAGACGATAGCTAGCCAAAAGGCTAGGCGCCCTTGGCATGTAGAGGAACAATTTGATATTTTCACTTTTATTTCCCCTCTATTTTACATGCTCGCTAGATCAATAGTCACGGTCATTCAGCATGTCTTATGGACTAGTGAACGAATTCATCGCGAAGTGGGCTTGAATATAAAGAGATCCCCTAGAAATGGTTTCTACAAATTTTGACATCTTATGGGCTTTATTCAAGGGCGCCCCTGAGCTACAAGGATACAAATTCTATATTTTGATTGTCATCTCTGCTATGTAAATCTTTTGTATTTTTCATTTCCGCCTTCATTTGTTGGAGTTTCGCAACTTTGATGGATTCGCTTGATGACTAGTCGGAAAGCTAGCAGAAATCCAAAGAAGATGATTGGCTTTGCAACCACTATCAACTATGTTTAGGCCTTCAATTTTAAGCGCACCCCTGGCCTGTAGAGGTGCATATTTGCTTCAAAACTAATGATTTTCACCATTTCACACTTCACAAAACTCGTGACGCTTGCTGAGTTGACTACGTTAAAGTATTATTGTCATTGATGCATGTACGTGACTGTGTTTCACCATTTTTACGGGTACAGACACTACAAAATTGACTTGCACGTTGATCGCACAAGTATCTCCCACGTAGCAAAGTGGAGTGTTTCCAAACTTAGAATATTTTTTCCTCACAATTTGAAAATCCCCCCATCGTGAAGCATCTTTTTCAACATCTTTTGTCATAGAATCTTTTGTGATGAGTTTCATGCTTAGATTTCAACACCTAGTACTGGCCAACTCTCATTGACAACCTTAATGCTCCTAACTGTTCTCCTAAAATAGTGAAAACAACCCACCAAACTTAAACTGACTTTTCCTCAATTCTGAATTTGCCACTATGATCGTGACATGAAATAAGCCAATTGATCAAAATTAATTTCAGCCAATTCTTACAAGATTCTATTTTTAGGATTTTTTGCTAAAAATAGGGGCCCGAAAACCCTAATTTTCAAATTTTACCAGTATCTTCCAGACATCAAACTGACTAAAAGCCCATACTTGATTTTCCCAAGAATTGTATTTTAACAAAAAATTTACATGGTTTTTCCCATTTTAAGCAAAATGCATTAATGAAGCAAAAAAAATTATTTGGGTACAACATTAGGCTTCATCTGGTGACCATGTCGGATACTTACGACATAGAATAACCGAGAATTTCTGAGTTTTGTAGACTAGTGTGACTTATCAGTTGGGTATGGATTTAGGACTTTTTCCTAATCACCTAACATACTTGGAGTTTTCCTAATCACCTAAAACAAGACTACCTAAGAAATCACCTAAAACACAACAAAACTTCACAGAACATGGAAACACATCACAACATAACGAAAAAGCATAATAAATTATTTACAAAAAGTCACTCCTCCCCTGAAGGGATGAAGTGCTTGAGATATTTCCTATTGTATGGTTGCGGGAGGAGCCTTCCATCTGAATGCGGGAGAATGTATGTGTTCTCCCCTACGGATTCATGGATCTGAAAACGCCCTCGCCACAAGGAATCAAATTTTCCATGCATTCCTTTGGGTTTGTTTCTTTTGTCCCATAACAGGACTTGATCTCCAATCTCAAAGTCTCATTGATGAGCCTTCTTATCAAAAATATTCTTCACTCGCTCTTGATGCTAAGTGATTCTTTTGACGACCTCCACCCTTTCCTCCTCTAGCTTCTTCAATTACAAAATCCACTTCTCGATTGGATCTTTGAATTCTTCATCCTCCACTGCAGACGCTAGCTGTAAAGCGGACAACTCCAATGTGATGGGTAACACTGCTTTTGTACCATATAAAAGAGTAAAAGTTGAGGTGTCAATGACTCTTTTGGGAGTGATTCTATTAGCCCAAAGAGCATCATATAAATTTTTGTGCCAAGCTTGTTGATTTGAGTCAACCAACTTGCGCACAATTGTGACTATGTTCTTGTTTCAAGACTCACCTTGTCCATTACCTTGAGGGTAATAATCTGATGCATGTAAAAACATCATGTCGTGGTCAAAACAAAAACCTAATAGTTCATCTGACGAGAAACAAGTTGCATTATCAGTCACAATCTTGCGAGGTACCCTGAAGTGTGAAATGATGTTTTCTTTCAAAAAGTCACAAATGACTTCTGAGGTTGCTCGCTTGGTAGGAATTGCATCAACCCATTTTGTAAAATAATATGTTGTTGTAAGGACATGGACATGCCCCTTGCTAGAACATGGGTTGATGTGTCCTAAAAAATCCATACCCCATTGTTGAAATGGAGCATCAATGATTACTGGCCTGAGTGGAATAGCTACCAATCTAACTTTGCCAGCGAAATGCGAACACATCTGACACATGTACACCCATTCATATGGGTCGTGAAACATAGTTGGCCTATAGAACTATGCTCATAGGATCTTAAATGCAGTGACTCTTGATGAGAAGTGACCATCGCATGCTTGACTATGAAAAGCTTCCAACAATCTCTGTTGTTGGTCTCTCTTGACGCATAATAGAAAGTTTCGTTAAGGCCACACTTGTACAAAACGTTATTTATTGATAAGAAAAAAAAATTGTGCTTTCAACTTCAATTTTCTCTTCTGTTGTTTTTCCATGTTATGTGGACATTCTCCATAAGTTGAATAATACCATAAAGTTGTGTACCATTCTTCCACAAAATCAACTAATAAGACCAAAGGAAGTTCCTCTTCAATTTTAGGTTCAGTTTCAATTCCAACATTTCCTTGGTACTTTTGATCTCCATCTTCTGCCAAATACTAACAAATACCTTACCCGCAAACAAGCTTGGCTGGCTTGATCTCCAGATCATGTTCTTAAACTTTAGCAATCTAGTTTCCTCTTTTCGTGCCCATCTCCTATTGAGTTAGCATACTTTTAATTGTTCGATCGGTGACAAACACCATTGTGAGGGAATTCAAGATATAGAATCTAAAGCTTTTAATAGTTCTGATGACAACATACGCATTCTTCTCAACTTTAGAATAGCGCGATTTGCTATCTTTAAAATTGTTTCTCATGAAAGCAATTGGAGATTCTCCTTCTTCACCGAGCTTCTGAGTCAGTATAACAAACAAAGTGTGTTCTGACGCATAACAATAAAGGATGAAGTCCTTCTCAAAGTCAGGATGAACCAACACTGGTGTGTTAGCAATAGCTTTTTTAATTTTGGTGAAAGCTTGCTTGCCTTCTTCTGTCCATATGAAAGTGGACGTCTTTTTCATCATAGCTGAAATATCCTTTGTCAACTCTGAGAAATATGGTACAAACCTCTGGATAAAGTTGACTTTACCAAAAAAGGAATGCACTTGTGTTTTATTTGATGGAAGAAATAGGATTTTAATTGAAACCGCTCGATTAAGGGCAATTATAGTCCCCTCTTTGGAAATGATGTGGCCAAGTAACTTGCCCTCTATCACTGCAAAGATAGACTTCTTTGGATTCAATGAGATCTTGTGGTACCTACATCTTTCAAATACTTTCACGAGGTGTGAAAAGTGATCTTTCCATTTATCTAAAAAAATGGTCAGGTCTTCAAGGTAGACTACTATTATTTTATTCTTGAGATCCCCAAAATCGAGATCCATGGCCCTTTGAAAGGTTGCACCGATGTTGATGAGGCCGAAAGGGATCCTCTCATAAGCAAATGTTCCCCATGGGGTGGTGAAAGTTGTCTTGATCTAATCCTCCTCTGTCACTGCAATCTGATTGTATCCGGAAAAACCATCAAGAAGTGATAGCATCTCTGAACCGGTGACCATATGCAAAGTATGCTCCATGATTGGTAAGGGGTAATTGTCCTTCAAGGATGATTGGTTTAAATTTCTAAAATCCTCACAAATTCTAATTTCACCCTTCTTTTTGCACACAATAAATTTGTTAGACACCCAGGTGGAGTGATGAATTGGAAAAATTATCTTTGAATCCACCATTTTCTGAATCTCCACGTAGATAGTATCTTGAATCCACGGATTATAATGTCTTTGATTTTTCCTGAAAGGCTTGACATCAGACTTCAGAGGAATTGTATGAGACAATTCAACAAGTGTGAATACCTTCAATTCTTCATAAGACCAGGAAAATACATCCTTGTATTGTTTGAACAGGGCGATAAACCTCTCACTTTCCTTTGGAGTACAACACTTTCCTAAATTAATAAATCAAGGCTTATCTTCAGTGCCAATGTTTACTTGATAATGCTCAGCAGAAGTATTATCACCTAACTTCTTTTGATCTTGGATGTATCTATCATGCCTATCAAAAATATTCTCTAAAGAAACCAGACTCTTGGGAATTTGATTTCCTCTCAATTGAATGATCCTAGAATATGTAGTTACAAAGTCTTTTATGAGTGATTCCTTAAAAGGAGAAGAACTTCCTTCAAAGAACAACTCTTTGTAGTTGTCTCCCATGATCGTCATCATTGAAGTTATCTAATACAGTTGGCATGTATATCAGCTCAATAGCAAAATAATTCTAATGAAAGTCAGAATGTGGCATGAATAGAACAACTAATCCGTGAGGGAATCGACTCTTCTATTGTCTGTACGTGGAATGTATTTGATGTTGAATGCATCAAACCAGTCTATGGAATTCCATACCCTCTGTCTGTAGGATCGAAGGCAATTATTTATGACTTGGAAATGATCTTTGATCTGCCTGACAATCAAGTATGTGTCTCCTTCGACTCTAAGTAACTTGATCCCCATATCCTTTGCATTTTTGAGACCTAGTAAAAGCGCCTCATATTCCGCTGTATTGTTGGTGTATTCAAATTGCAATTAGTATGAAAAGGATAAGGACGACCTTTGAGAGAAGTGATGACAACTCCTGATCCCGAACCTGATGTTGAGCAATTGTCGTCGAACTGCATCATCCACACTTTTGATTCTTCATATGATGTGATTGTGGAAAGTGCAAACTTTTGACTATCTTCAGTTACTTCAAACATCATAGCATATGTACCCGGACCCGTGTCTTGATATAACACTTATGCTTGAGGTTCATAGGACTTTACCACCATGAGTCTTGATTTGGCCTCAGGTTCCAACTTGAAACTACCCTTCTTCAATGGGATTGTCATGAACAACCAATCCAACTGAATTTTTCCTCTGAGGTCTTTACAGAAGCTCTAACATCCCATAACTGGTTGAAATTTCAACTACCATGATAGTCATCATAATCTTCTTTTTAGGACAAGATTCCAGCGTTACTTGTGCATCTTTCAGTTGACCAACGAATTGCACTGGCTTTGACTCAAGTGAGTAACACTTATCGTGAGTTTTGGTGCACGAGAGTCCCAACGTGTTCATGATATGCAAGGGCATGAAATTTTCTGAAGCTCTGCTATCTATGATACAATTGTTGAGTTTAAAACCTTCTATATACAAAGATATGTAGAATGGTTTTGATTTGTCTTCTACTAGTACAAACGACTCGAGTAATGTGGGTTGGATTGCAGCCTTCTTCTTTACAACCTTGAGGATTCGATCCAACTGCTCTGGATGATCCTGAAGATACTCTAATTGTGAAATTTGTACCTTCGTCTTCATCATGGATGACACAATTTTGAAGTTTGTCGAAGACTGGTCTTGAGCAACCGACATGGTGTCCTCTTGTGAAGACTTGGGATTGGAAGTGGAAGCCACTTATTTTCCCTTCTCATTTTTTTTCCACTTTTCTTCTTATTCTTTATGTGATTTGAAGTTTTGCACATGTGTAAACATAGGCAATGAAATGTTTTCATAATTTATTGTAAGAGAGTATTGGCGGTATTCTTCTTCTTCTTCATTAATAGGTTCTTTGTTGAAGTATCCCATTGCGGAGTTTCCATCAAATTTGTCTATTTGTGGTGAGACAACATTTGCAATAGGTGAAGGTACAAAAATTATACTTGGAGCAGCCTCAAAAAATCCCATGATTTGATTCATCCTTTGATTTTCCAGACATGTGGATCTGACATGTTTATCGGTATCATGGAAAGAGAAAAAAGTTGTAGACTTCTCAATATCAACAGGTTTTCTTGGTGGAAACCTTGGCTTGTAGTTGTTGAATGGATAGAAGTTATTCCTCTTTGGTTGGTATGGCTGCTGAGGTTGGTATGGTGGTGGTGCAGGTAGTGCTTGCTGCCCTTGAGGGGGTGACTGTCTTTTGAGGATAGTCACCTCATTGGCTAACTTATGTAGTAGTGGATCAACAGATGCTTGTACAATCAGTCTAATTGTGTCATTCTTCATCTTCTTGATCGTGATCATATAATCTTCAAGCTTAATAGCTTCTTCTTATGCAAGTTGTAAATCTACTCCATGGCCTATCTTTAAGAAAAAGGTTATCTCCAACGGGAGAGCATTGATGAATCTATTCATCAAAATATCATCTAATGGATTGAGCGTGTGAGAGAGACATGTGACTCGACAGTTAAACCTTTCTATGAACTCTCGCATCAGCTCAGTTGGCTCCATCTTCGAGTTTGAGAGTTTCACAAATAATTGATGACTATGTTTGGCGGGCTTGAATCTTGCCAAGAACTTTTGCTCATGACTGCCCAACTTGTGATAATGGTTGGTTCTATATGATTGAACCAGTATGCAACATTTTCTTCAAGAGTCTCAAAAAAGAGATGAATTGTGATGTCCTCATGTGAAACATGCAAAACGGAGCAAGGCACTGTGAATGTTGAAAGATGTTCATTGGGATGTCGAAACCCATCACCGTGAAATATTGGGAAAAAATTTTGTGAACCTTTGGGCAGTTCATGGTATCCTTGCAAGGGAAACGGTCTGATGTTGTCACCCCAAGGTAATGGGGTTAGGCATCTTGCATTCCTTGTGTTTCGATTGTTGTTGTTGTTGTTATCGCCCATCGCTTCAATTGGGTCTGAAGATTCTTCTTGTGGTTCTTCTTGGAAATGATCAAGAACCTCTTGAAAGATAAGCTCTTCTTGAAATAGAGGATTATTTCTCCTCCTTGTGTATACTTGGTAAGCCAAAGTGAATTATTCCCACGTAGGTGGTGGTAAAACCGGTCTACCGGCTGCAAGATCCGCCCTTTCTTCTTCTTTGTCCAGAGTAGTAGTTGTGTTCCTCCATTTAGTAGATGGTGTATGATTTTCAAAGATAAAACATCATAGGCTACTGATGATATCCGATTGCTCCACTTGAATCAGTACAAAATTTGGTTGTATGATGGCCGAAGTGATTCCTGGTTGTTGAACTAGAGCAGTAGGACACTAAATGGCCATTCTTCTGACATAAAATATTTAAGCTTTTCTTAAAGTTTTCTTGCCTTGTGCCCCACAGTGGGCACCAAAAAACTGTTGGTGGTATAATTCACACCTTTAGAGTGTGTATTAGCAATAGACAACTATCCAAAGTTGAACTACTCTTCAAATTAGGAGGGGAAGCTCCCTCTTTTGCTAATATGCATGAAAAAATACAGTAATATAAATCCTATCTTTTTGACTCAGCTAGAAGAGGCACAAGATTAATAAAACCAATACATTGCAACTAAGGTTTCTCTTTGGTTTTGCAGATTCTTAACTACAACTAGGCTAACACTAAACTATCCTATCTCCTCTAGATAAACAAAGCAAGAGGAATTAGGAGCAAGGAATGGTTTTATGATAAACTTTATAACAGGATTTCGAAGGAGGCAGGACACCTATCTGAGGCATAGGCTGAAATGAAGTTTATTAGAAACAACATCAAATGGAAAACTAGTGCTCAGGATTCCCAAGGAGGTGAGACACCTATCCGAGGTGTAAGCTGAAAGTAGCTTACTGGAAACAACACTTAAATGACAATCTCTATTTCTAAATTCCCAAAGGAGGGACTCCTATCCAAGGTGTAGATATGAAAAAAAGATTATCAATAACATCACACGATAAACTTTATTTATCTATTCCCAAGGAGGAGGGACTCCTATCAAGTGTAGATATGTAATGTCCCCATTTTGGCCATACACTCTTCTTTGACTGATAGCCTATTTTCAAAATCCGTAGGTTGATTAGAAGTGAAATTAGGGTTTCCTTGCTTGGAGGTTTGTGGCATTTCTAGGTATTTACTATTTTTAGTAAATACTAATTTTGGCAGTGGTTCAGTTGTCAGCCTTCATTAAGTCATTTTCAGTTGGAGCAGTTGCTTGGGTTTGATTTTGGCTTTAAAAAGCATTATTTTGGTGAAATAATATATTTCAAGGCATTAATGTTTTAATTTCAAGTTGACCCCTTGGCCTAGTTCATTAACTTTAAGTTGTGTTTAAAAGGTGGCCATGAAGGGGGACGCCCTCATGAAGGAGATATTAAATATTTAATAAAGTTTTATTGTGCCTTGAAGTGGACGCCATTCTAAAGGAGGATTTAATATTTTGAATTTTAAAATATTTCAAAGGGGACTTTTGGCGTCCCATTCTTGGAGGAGTTTTGGGAATTTGAAAAGTCACCTCTTTTTCTATAAAAGAGAAGTTTTGCTCCAGCTTTATCATCCATTGTTAATTGCTAAAGTTATGCTGTCAAAATGACATTGTGATTATTTCTTCGAGGGATGCTTACCTCCTAGATTCCAATCAATTTCGTGTTTGAGAGACAACACCTAATTGGTTTTTATTGCTGCTTCTCATTCAGACTAGCAGATGGAGCTCAATTGTTGAAGATTTTGGAGTTTTTCTCAGTTTTGGTGTTGTTGATATTACTACAGCTGAAGGTGTTTTTTGTTAACAGCTTTTTGAGCAAATTAAATATCATTCTGGGTATGTTTGCAAAGTGGTTCTAGACCCAAGGCGACCCCTTCCACAAGAGATTGGAATTTATTTCCAAGTCTTTGATTTTATATTGCAAAATCGCCCTAGCTTGGGGCCGTACCATTCAAGGAGCATTGAATTTCGAGCCAATAAATTAATGCTGGTCTTTTGTGGCTGTTTCTTCATCTTGGTTTGGGCGCCCATCCTCCAGTTGACCATTGCATTTGATTTCATTCAAATCGGAGGTAATTTGATGAAGTTATGAGCATTTCATGGTGTTTTCTGTTTGCTAATCAGAATTTCCAGAACTCAGATTTTTATATCAGATTGCATTAGTTTCTGTTTTTGGCCTTTACTTCATCATTTGAGGGATAAACATTGTAAAGCATTCATTCTTTACATCTTAGCATTATTCTCTATCATTGTAATACTTGTATTTGCAGATTCCTTGATTGTAAGGTTGAGATTTAGTAGTACTAATCCAACCATTGTTATTGCTGCAATTACTTGTTATAATTTCATACATTTGTAACCCCTGGATGGTTTACCGCCAGTGTGGAGAAAGAACAATTAATCTCTCTTTAGTCACCCACTGTAAAGTGGCGAATTCCCATTCATAAGTGGATGCCCGCCGCAGCGGATGAATTAGTTTTGTATTGTAATGTTTTCCCCCCACTGTTCAAGTGGTAGCGTGGAAATTCTCATGGCTGGTTCACCGCCTATCAGCATTTAATTGTAATTCAATTTTCAGTTGGTAGCTTAGTTCCTCCGCCATATGTTAGCACCTCGCCTTTCAAAGGATCTTGTGTGCACATTCTTGGCGTTGAGTGCAATTTCAGTTTATTCCTTTTTGAAGCTAACGCTAATCCATTTGGCATAGTGCTGGTTGTGTTGTGTAATTCAAGAAAAAAAATTACTAGCACATTTCAAGATATGAAACAAGCTTATTAGAAATAAATAAAATCAAGACAAAAAATTGTATGAAGGACCTATCACACAAATGAACGATCAACCAACTTTATATTAACAAAGTGAACCAATACAAAATAATAATATTGCATGGAAAGGTGGCTCAACAATTTATTATCACAACAAAAGTTAATAAACAAATGAGCAAGGGTGCTCTTATTTATAGAAGCTCAGAGGAGTAGGGAACCCTAAAATCTCCTCAAGTTAGCATGAGTCTTACAAGCATGCAAGATTTATTCTTAAACTGAAATGTATGCAACTTAACAATTAACTGGAAAAACAACCTCAATTAACTTATTCTAAACTAAAATAATTGGACTGTGCAACACACAATCCTTATTGATATGAGAGCTAACTAATAACTATCATCAGTTAACTAGAAACTAACTAAATAAGAACTCCATATGTACATAGATGATTCCAAAATAGACATGTCATGATATGTGGATCAACAAGTTAACTTAGAAAGAAGCATCAAGTTAACTATGTGTCTAATATCTATCTTGAAAAAGTGGGATGTCCTAATCTAGTAGTTCACTGGTCGTGATCTCGGGCAAGTAACCCCTCCACAAGGTTGTTGACTGCATCACCATTTGGGGCACTGATACTTCTCTGAAGTATTAGTTTCTTCACAACATCTCTTCACCATCTATGATCTGACTCTATAGTTCTCTTCCACTCTTGGTTGACTCATCAAATAATGCTAACATGATTGTAAGTTTATCCAACTTACAACCAACTAAATCACCACTAAAAATCCCATGAATGAGTGTCTGCAATTTCGACTACACATTGGTGAGCTCGATATATTCACCACCCATCATGTTGATACTGGAAAGGGACTTGTTTCATGAAAGTTCTGACGAACATGAGTGCACTTGTCACCTTTTCTTTGCTCTTGGTCAACTCTGTAGAAATTGTTTCATGTATTTTTACCTTGAAGATTAATTGTTCTCTCCAAGTAAAAATAGCTTCCTTATCCTCTTCTTTAGTGACTGAATCATATGCCATCTTCAGGTGAGAGATCATGATCTCATTCTGTGGTTTGTCAACCGCTAAATCTTGCTCCGACTCCTAAACCTATAGGCGAAGTTCATGGGCGTTGTACCTCAACTAGTACAATTCTAAAAGTATGAGGAGACCCCTTGTGACGAACTCCTCTTCCCAATCCTTCAAGAAATTCCCATATACAACCAAATGAATTAGCTTATTTTGTTCTTCTGGTAACTCTAACATCTGTGGGAGCAAGGCAGTGACATTCTCAGTGTTGACCATAAGATTGGAGATATACTAATGAAGTTGTTGGATTTCAACTTTGAGGGTTGCTTTATCTTCTTCCTCCTTTATTACTCTCTCCTTTATGCCTTCCATTATAGCTTTGAGGAAATCCATATCCACTTGGCTAGTGCCTTTTCCAAGGTTGACCTTTATCAAGGTGAAGTCATCAACTTCTACCTCATTCAAGTTTTTGTCCTCTGGTGGCGCAACAATCTCAATGATAATCTCCTTGTTAGCATTCCTTTCTACACGAACCTTCTTCTTTATCTTTTTAGCAAGAATGTCTTGGTAGACATGATCAAAATATGAGAAGTATAGTTGATAAGATGGTTTCCTACTCTTTCTACCCAGATGATTCTCAAGCCAATACGAGTCTCGACTAATCTCACTAGAAGGATCGGTGCTAGCTCTAGGAACCCTTGATGAGTGGGAATGTGTTGAAGCACTGCTACATGGTGGCGAGTCTGGTTCCAAGTTAATGTGAACCGGAGACTGCTATGGTGTTCGTGACGAGATGGGAGGCTCTACCTCTATTTTTGATGTCATCTCAGTTGTATTTGTGGCTATCTCCACATGTTGTTCTTGCTAGTCCAAATCAACAACTGGTGCTTTTCCCTTTGTATTCCCAGACACTCGTCTTTCTTTAGGAGGTTTATTCCATTTCTTTTATTTGGTTTTTGACTTTGACGTGGAAGGAAATGAAGTAACCATCAGTGGTGACTCTATGTTTGGTACAACTACCCTTCTTATCTTGTTGCTATCCAAGTAGAGAACTTTGTTTCCAACAACCTTGCTTGATCTTTCCTTAACAGATGTGCATTCCCTAGTGAACCAATCAATGGTTGGGACCGGCTGCATGTCAATCTAATCTCTAAAGAATTGAGGAAGTGTGGCATCCCCATCATCATCTGATAACCCTTCCACATCCTCTAACATGAAAATAGAAATTTGTGAAAGGGTCAATCTATTGTAACTACACACCTCAAACTTGTCCTCATAGTTGAACCAATAGTCTTCCATAGAAGGCTTGTGTGACAAACAACTACCAAGGCATGCTGAAAAGTGACCCAAGGGTCATATGAGCGTCTCTCGATGAGGTACTTAAGATTGTCTCACCAACTCATGACTCATCGCCTTGGCGCTAGCTACTAACTTGCACATGCAAATCCCCATCTATAATGGAAAAGTTGCAACTAGCTTGCATTTGTTACGCAGATAGGAGTAAACCTCATGCAAATTCCTTAGGAATTCCATGAAAACCACCTTATCCAAAGGATAATGGGGAAGCATGGCGGGTTGACCAGTGTATCCATACACGCAGATGTAAGTAAACGTATGGAATTGCATAAACCAATATGCCCACTCTACTAGCGCTGATTTGGCTTCCACTGAGATATGCACATGTAGCTCAAGATCCATATTTCTCATGGTGTACATCAAGAATTATTCTTGCACTCGCTTGAAGTTTCACTCAGACTGTGTGAACTCAAGCTGCAAGTAATATTGATGAAATTTTTGTACACTTATAATCCCCACAGTATTCAATCCTCTAAAATCGCCTTGGAAGGCAATTAGATACATGAGGTATGAACACATGTGAAACTCATGAGCAACCAAGAAGTGGTACATCTATCTGTTGAGAACGTAATTGATCAAAGAGGCCCAGTCATAATGCTCCTTTTTGTTGATGATCTGAACCATGATGTAATAAATCCACGACTAGAATTTATTGGCATCTGCTTGACCGGTAATGCGGTTGAGAAGAGTAATCATAACCACGAGTTCATCTTTGAACTCCCCACGACCCGCATTCTTTGGAAAGTTAACCTTTTTCTATTTAAGCCACCTCTTTGCCATTCTCCTCTGACATTTCTCCTTATCAGCATTGAACGCTTTCTCACACTATTCCATGGATATGACCAAGCTATTTAGATTCAAAGGAATATTGAAACACTTCTTGATGTCATTTGGCCTGATATTGCATATCACTGTCCATTCACCGATTGAATTTCATGTGCAGTAGAATTGTAATGCTTTACACAAGACATTACGAATTCTATACACTGTACTGTGGTGGGAAATGAAGCTGCCTCTAGCAACCTAGATTCCTCGATGTTTTGAAGTATGATCTGGCCCATTTCTAAAGCATTCAAGTCAACCTATGGATCCACTTGATGCAAATCTGTGTCAGTCATTCTAATGAAATCATGAATTAAGATCGACTTGGTCTTGAATTTAATCTGAGTGAACTGCATTCTGAAAAACTCGCATGTTGATTGTAAACACGACTATGTTCTAACAACTTCTTCCAGAAAGCTAAAAATAACTGATGATGAGGATAAAAATAGCCTATTGAGGGGAAATTTTCATGCAAAATTATGAGATGTGGGTTTTGTAGAGAAAATGATTCTAAGAAAACCCACAACATCAAAAGTTTGAAAAAACACCTTTTGCCTTGGTATGCAAGATCTTTTCGGTTGAGAAGTACCAAGAGTTGTAGGGGTGCTACGGGCAATTTTTCTCAAGAAAAACTAGCATATATGGGTTTTTGTTGCCATTAGAGAGCTGATCAAACCCAGATTCTTCAATTTTCAAAATATTGACTTTTTATCTACCATGCAAAGGAATCTCTGAAAAAAAAAGCAAAGCTTCAAAAAGTGAAGCTACGAGGCAATTTTTCTTGAAAAAATCTAGCACATGGGTTTTGTAGAGAAATTTGTGTTGAACAAACCTAGATGATCTGAACTGTGAGAAAATGACTTTTACTTGATCTTGTGAGAGAAAACCTAAGACAAGGATAAAATAAATAATAGAAGCTATATTCTGCCTCTGTAAAAGTGACACCTATCCTTGAATGAAGTATGCTAAGCAATTTGGACCTGTATCTGCAAAGAAAACTAAAAAATAACACTTGTAGTGTCTTTAGATCTTGCTTGCACAAGGAAAAATATGTTTGTCTTCAACCTGCTATGAAAAGAATGGATGCCTTAATGCATATTTAAAGAACTTTTGAGAGTTAAGGTGTCACATGCATGCAAAAACCCTAATTTTTGGAGGCAATTATCTCATTGGGCCGCATTTAGTTAACAGAAACAGAGACTGGGCCTTTAAATGGGCACCACCCAGCATGCAAGGCATAAATATACCATATGCAAGTAAGATTGACATTAAAAACTGAAGTTTAGATATTTTTAATTCAGTTAATTAATTCCACCTTAATAGGGCAACTAGAGCATGTACTTGAATTTTGAAAGTCAAACTTTGAATTTTTGGGTGCCATTACTCAACTTTGAGATGTTTTGCTAAGTTCCTAGTTTTTTAGCTTTTCAAAACATCACCGCAGCCTCTATTTGACTCTGAATTCTGGCTGCTCAGTTGATCCTGGAGCTAAGCTGGCATATTCATCATGAAGCTGGATTAAGTCTGATGAGATGTTGCTAGGAGCTGCGAGAGTTAAAAATTTTATATGATGCCTCTAATTCAAGGGCGCCTTTTTCAAAAAGGGTGCATGTGACACCAGACTCGGCCATTTTCTATATTCTGATGTTTCATGCTTCAATCTATCATTGCTGGTGACTGACGACTCCCGTCGACTAGATGTATCCATCTTATAGCTGGAAGAATTCTGCAAAGGATGACTGTATGTGCAACATCTGAAAGTTGGATTAAGATGCTCAAATGCAAGGGTGCCCTTAGCTTGCAGGGGCGTAATTGAGTTTTTGAGAATGATTTTGCAATTTGTAACTTTCAACCAAACGCTCCACTTTGACCCTTGTTATCGGGAGTTGGACTGCTCTGTTCTCTACGTAGATGATCTCATCACAACGATAGAACAACTTGGAAGAGATGCTCATGGGAGTCAACAAGCCATAAAACTACTTCAAAGACCTCTAGTAGAAGGGCACCTTTCTCAAGGAAGGTGCATTTTTTCACACTTAGCCAAAATTCCACTTGCTTTTATCTTCCACCATTTCACGTTGATTCTTCATATGTGGGCATTTGAAGGATCCCGATGGCTAATGGTTGGATTCACTGTGTAGCTAGGAGGATCCTAAATAGATCTTGTGAAGATGACAGTTGCCAAAAACCTCATCTAGCTGGCTAAAAGGCTAGGAACCCTTGGCCTATAGAGGTACAATTTGATATTTTCACTTTTATTTTCCCTTTGTTTTATGTGCTCATTGGATCAACAATCATGGTCATTTAGCATGTCTTATGGACTGGCGAATGGATTCATCATGAAGCTGGGTTAAATCTGAAAATATCCCCTAGAAACAATTTTTGCAAATTTTGGCATCTGAAGGGCTTTATTTAAGGGCGCCCCTGAGCTACAAGGGTGCATATTTTGTATTTTGAATGTCATCTCTATTATGTAAATATTTCCTATTTTCTATTTCTTTTGTCATTTTTTAGAGTTTCACAACTCTGATCGATTCGCTTGACGACTCATTGAAAAGCTAGCAAAAATCTGGAGAAGATTACTGGCTTTGGAACCACTGTCAATTTTGTTTAGGACCTTAATTTTAAGGGCGCCCCTGGCCTGTAGAGGCACAAATTTGCTCCAAAACTAATGATTTTCACCATTTCATGCTTCACAAAACCCGTGACGCTTGCTGAGTTGATTGTGTTGAAGTATTACTGCCGCTGATTCATGTATGTGACTGTGTTTCACCATTTTTACGGGTATAGACACTGCAAAATTTAATTGCACGTTGATTGCACAAGTATCTCCCACGTAGCAAAGTGAAGTGTTTCTAGACTTAGAATATTTTTTCCATTTTTCACAATTTGAAAATCCCCTCCTCACGAAGCATCTTTTGTCGTAGAATCTTCTGTGATGAGTTTCAGGCTTAGATTTTGACACCTGGTACTAGCCAACTACCATTGACGACCTCAAAGCTCCTAACTTTTCTCCTAAAAAAGTGAAAACAACCAATGAAACTTAAACTGACTTTTCCTCGATTTTGACTTCACCACTATGATCGTGACATGAAATAAGCCAATCAAAATTAATTTCAGCCAATTCTAATAAGATTCTATTTTTAGGGTTTTTTGCTAAAAATAGGGGCCCGAAAACCCTAATTTTCAAAAATTTCAAATTTTACCAATATCTTCCAGACATCAAACTGACTAAAATCCCTACTTGATTTGCCCAAAATTTGTATTTGAACGACACTTTCACAAGGTTTCACCCATTTTAATCGAAATGCCTTAATGAAGCAAACAAATTTATTTGGGTATAACAATATAAAAGATGAAATGAGAATAATAAAAACCAAAATACCCATATCATGGATTCTATAGAAGGTGAAATAAGAATTGGAGAAACATAAGTAACAAAGTATAAAAAAAAGTATAACAAAGTATAGACTTGGATTAAGTAGAAATGGGACATGAGAAGTTTGATCCACTAAAAATTACTTGTCCTTAAGAAAATTGTAAGCTTGGATGTTCCAAATCTATGAAACTTCTCACATTGCATCCTCCACTAGAAAATATTTCTATTGAATCAAGTACTACTTGGTGATTTTGTTTCTTAGTTTCATCTCACTTACATCCATGACTACTTCAATAATTAGAACTAGTTTATCATCTTCATCAATTGTAGGCAACTCATCTAAGGGTTCTATATATTTTCCTAGTGTTGTTTTTAGGAAAGATAGGCAAAAAATATTATGTTTTTTGTTTCCCTCTTGTAGCTCCAACTCATAAGCCAGTTCACCAATCCTTCTAATAGTTTTGTATGACCCATATAAATTTGGTTTGATCTTTTCTACCTTGTCTTCCTTCAATGAAGATTGTTTGTATGGTTGCAATCTAGAAAAAACCTTGTCTATGATATCAAATTTTCTCTTGATCCTATGACAACTTGCATACATATTTTGTTGGTTTTTAGTCTATTGAATATTATTCTTGAGTGACTTTAGAATTCCTTGGCTCAATTTGATCACATCACTTATTTCCAATACCCTACTATATGCTAAAACAAGATCAATGAAGCTTCGAGCTTCATAAACGTACAAATCCATGAACAAAATATTGATTAACATGTGGTAGGTGGTGTTGTAATAGTTTTCCCCCAAGTAGAGCCACTTGATCTAGGTCTTTTTTTTATCAGTAACATAATTTATCAAATAACCTTTCACCCATTTGTTCACAATCTTGATCTATCCATCTATTTATGGGTGATAGCTAGTATTGAGGATGAGCTCAGTTCTTGCCAAAAGGAAGATCTCTTGCCAAAATAATCTCATAAAGTGAATATCTTTATCACTCATGATGCTCTTGGGTATTCCCTGGAGTTTCATCACTTTCTTAAAGAATAGATTAGCCACTTGTAGCACCTTAAATTTGAAGAGATGGCAAATAATATAGTCCTTACCTTGGAATTTAGGAAGTCTCGGGATGAAATCCATCATGAAAATTTCCCATTTCTACTTTGGGATGGGAAAATATTGCAAAAACCTATTGGAAATATATTCTTTTTAATTATTTTAAAAAATGATGCATTCTTTGATATGGACGAGGACATCATCCTTGAGTCCCTTCCACGTGAAACCTTCCCTAATGTGTATATAGGTCTTGAAATACCTAGGGTGGCCTACCAAGGAAGTATCATGAATTTCCCATAATTTTTTTCCTTCACCCTTGATCTTGTCACCAATTATAATTTCCCCTTATAAATAATGAGTTCATTGCAACAAAATGTACCTATATAGGTTCCCTTCCAACACATCAGTTGTGAACACATTCTTGGCATACTTTGTTATGATTTGATTCTTCTAATCTAAGGATAAATGAGACATGGAAAATAGTTTTGGCCTTCTAGGTAGTGCATCAACAATAACACTCTTCTTCCTTTTAATGTACTCAATATCAAAATAATATTCTTGGAGTTTTCTCATCCACTTTTGTTATTACACATTTAGATCCTTCTAATTGAGAAAATATGTCAAAATGTTATGATTAGTTTTGACCACAAATCGACCACTGACCAAGTATTTCATGAACTTTACCAATGTGTGCATGATGGCTAAATTTTCCTTATCATAGATGGAGAATTTTCTTTCCACCTCTATGAATTTCTCTCTCAAAAGAAACTAGGTGCTTGTTATATATGAGCACAAACCTAATTCCTTCCCTTGATGTGGCACATTCCAACATGAAAGGAAGAGTGAAATATATAATTGTTAACACATGACACAATCTCATTGATTCTTTCATTATATCAAATGCTTGGTGTGCATCTTGAATTCATGTGAATTCTCCCTTATTTGTTAGGCTAGTTAAATACATGATTGATTGGGATAAACCATTAACAAATCACCTCTAATAGTTGTAAAGGAATTGTGTCAAGGTCCTCAAAGGAGGCTAGTCCTAAATTTATTTAATATTCTCCATGTCCACCTACACTCCCATTTTGGTAATTATGTGACCTAGATGCAAGATCTTTGTCATAGAGAACTCACACTTTAACTCCTTGGAAAACAACATTTGTGCTTCGAAAATTCCCCACTTCATCAATGTATCATAGGTGCTCCTCCCACATTTTGTTCTAGATCAAAATTTCACCAAAGAATACAAGGATGAACTTTCTCACTTGCTTGTGGAAAACCTAATTCATGTATGATTAGAAATTTGTTGGAGTTTTTTTCAAACCAAACAACATGAATAGAAACTCATAGTACTCATAGTGACATCAAAAAGTTATCTTGTGAATATCATCTTGTTAGGATCTAATATAATGGTATCCCAATATAAGATCTATTTTTGAGAAATAGATTGATATGTGAATCTCATATATCAATTCTTCAATTATAAGAATGGGGTATTGGTTAATGATAGTCTTCTTTTTTAGTGTCTATAATCTATGCACATGAATTATTCCATCTTTTGTCTTCACCAAAACTGCTAAGGAAGCAAAGGACTTGAGTTGGGTCTGATGTACCCCATTTCAAATAGTTCATTAATGGAATTTTTTATTTCCTCCTTATGTCTCCTAGGGTGGTGGTAGGGAGTAGTGATGACAAGCTTAGTACCCTCTTCCAAATTAATGATGTTCTCAACACCTCTATATGGGATCTTCCTATAGCAATGCTACTAAATAATTTGTTATTCTTATCTAATATACTTTTTACACACACATGATATGCCTTATTTCCTTCAATAGGTTTTTTTATAGTCACCAAACACTAAGCTACCCATGCAATGTGCTTGTGACATAAAATATTCTCCATTCTCTTAGTCAATAGAATTGTTAGTTCTTTATTTGCCATTCATTATAGTGCCACTTGTTTTCCTTTCAACTAAAAGTTTAGTTCTGTGGTCCAAAAACTTTGTGTGATTTCCCTTAATGAATTTGCAGCTAGTTGATACTTGGGACCATATCCATATCTCCTATAGCTAACAACATAGAAGTCATCCTTCATATTGTATCCTCCTTGATTAAGATTCAACTAGGAGATATTTCTATTCTATTGGATGGTGAAACCATTAGCCACTATAACATTGAATCCTTCAAAACCTTCTATCTTGAGGCCTCAATTAGCCACCATTTCCTCATCAATGAAGTTATGAATGGCACTAGTGTCAATGGGTACAATCACACTTTGACTTCATATGAGCCCACAGATGTGAAATTAGCTATGTCTCAAAGTACTAGAGAATATGGAAAGAGTGCCTCTTGAGATGATCTCTTCCTCTTTTGGTTAATCTTATTCTTCTCCCATCTCTTGTTCAAGTTCTTCATTTTTTGGTTTAGGTTCCTCATATCTGGATCATCATTGGACCTTGTCTCGATGTAATGCACGTTTCCTTTCTAAATACATCTATGTTTAGCTGAGCATGGATCCTTGCATCCAAAACATAAATTCTTCCTTCCTAATTCATTCCACGCCTCAATGTCTAGTCTTGATGAAAACCTTGATTTTCTATAATTTTTTCTGAAAGGGATTATTTGGAATGAAGGTTTTGGTCTATAACTTATTCTTTGGTATGGATGTCTCTAGTGAAAAAACTTGTTTGATAACCTCTTGTAAAGTAGATGGTTCAAAATCCTTGACTAGCCCCTTGAGAGAAACAATTAACCCTTCAATGCAGAGCATATTCAATCTTCTCTTTGTGATGTTTAACACCATCATCAATAGATTTTAAAACTATATCACATAGTTATACATTGGACCACATTATTTGAGTTGAGTCAAATATTTGAAGTAAACTTCTATATCCTTCCAATCAAACATATCAATCAAAATTTTGAACAATTCATCATATGAGGTGATGTATTTGTGACCTTGAGTAATCAAACTATGGTACCACCACCCATGTGCAGTACCTTTCAAATGCAAGGTGGCATAATTGATTGTATTATCTTTATTCATTGATCTAAGGGATGGGTATGTTTCTAGCTTCTATACCCATTTGTGAGCTAGGAATTTATTAGATCCATCATAGGGAGAGAATGTCAACTTCCCCACAACTTGTTGCACATCTCTCTACAAGACTTATTGCCTAAGATCAGGTCTATAACTACTTCAAGACTTCTTCATGTTTATATAATTGGTGAATGAAATTTGAATTTGAATATCCTTAGAAATAGATCTTTATTCTGCATGATAAGCCCTAATATCATCAAAAATTTAGTTCTAGGCTTTAATTTATAGAGCCCTTTCCTCCATATTTAGAAAGGTAGGTCAAGTTGGTCTTGCACCTAAAACAAGAACAACCCTTTATGTGTGGCTCTGAGTGGCATCCAGATTATTACCCAAGCACTTACTTCACCTATTGGCTATTTATTTATATTCATAAATTACAATCCACCTTGTGAATCAATTATGTCATCATATCAATCATTAGGTCAAACTTCATTTTGGTCCTACCCTTAGGGTTGTCATGTGCATTCATTCTCCTCTCTCTTTTTTCCATACTATTATGTTCAATAACAAACTATGTAGAGAAAATTTAGTATCTAAACTATCTACAAATAAACTTTGTATCTTGATCTCCCTAAAGTGATATTTAGTTGCTTTATCACTATGCTACATAAAATTAAAACAAGCAAATTTGAACTTTGGATGCATGGGTTGTCAAGATCACCAACTCTAATACCACTATAATGTCTTTGTCATGTCCCCTATCAAAATTATTTTAATCAGGTGATTATTAGTCCAATTTCATTATTTCCCGAGCTAAAGTAAAGTAATAGGGAAATTATATTTTTAATATTTATTTAATATCCCTAAGGAATTTAATATTTTAAAATTATTTTAGAGAATTTAAATATTAAAAATAAAATGCATTTACGCCTCCAAATGGGATGTGAGAATCTTGGTGATATCCCCAAGGTGGACAAAAGCTAAAATAGGAGATTCCATGTTGGTTACAAGAAAACTATTTAGCCATGATTAGATAGGTCATTTTGGGTACACTATTTGAGCAAGAAATTCAAAAATATAATATTAAATTATTATTCCCTCCAAGGTGGTATGGGATTTTTTGGGTCATGTTTGGTATAAAAAATCATTTGAAAGATCATGTGCATTTTATCAAATTATTCTATTTTATACACATTGTTTGAAGTTTGACTTGGAAAATCCCTTCTTGGATGAAAACCCAATGAAGGTTGGCGAATGTGGATGAAACCCCAGTAGTTTCCTAGAATAGTTGTGATGTTATTTCCATACCTGTGTTATTTTCTTGGAGTGAGATTAGTTATTTTAGAAGTGTGGTTCTCTATGCTAGAAGTTTGGTGTAGATTTTTTTTTTGTTTTTTAGTCCCAGTTGTGGTGGAGTTCATCTTTCATTTGAGAGCATTTCAATGTTTGCAATGCTTTGTGAGTTACAATTCAAGTAGTTACTATTTTCTTAATAATCTCTAGATTTTGTTATTCTTGTTGGAATTTTTACTATTGTATCAACACATTTTAATGTATTTTATCATATTTATCAATTAGACAAGTCTTGAGAGTTTTATGTGAAATTTTGATCCAATTGAGTGCATTATTTGTTGAAGAAATTACTTAACCTTAATGGGTGTTGTAATTTATTTTTTAAAAAAAATTGTGAGGGTTTAAAAATAATAATTTCACTTAATTTTTTTGTGTTTTTCATTTTAAATAATATGGAAAATCATTATATTTGTGACATTACAGTGGTATCACAACAATGATCTTCCCAGCCTATGGGATATTCTAATGATGGATGTCTCTAAGTGACAAGGAATTTAGATACCAAAAAATAGAATTAAAGAAATTGTAGCAAGAAGAGACAATAGAAGATCATGAGAAATAATTTAGGGAGCATATGAAGTTCATTAAAGATGTGGTTGAGGAACAAAAACATCTTATGGACATGATTAATCAATTGATTCAATGTATGAAGAACAATATCAATAGTGAAAATAACAATGTAGGAGCCAATTCTTTAGAAGAAATTAACCATGGAAGACGAAAAAGAAAATAAATTGATACACAAAATTCAATATTTGGCACACAAATTTATTGAAATAACTGAAGAAATTCTAGATGAAGAAACTACACTTTAGGATGATATCTCTACTTGATATGCATAATATAGAGCTCTCCCACCACAAATTTAAGAGGTTGTGTCTCTAAAAAATTATATGAAAATGAGGAAGGCTAAGGGTGTAGAAAAGAATAATCTAAAGATGCAAACAAAACCAAAGGATTTGGAGCTCACTTTGGAAAATTAACTCTTTCTGCCTTTGATGGCCCTAAGAAGACTATTGTGAGGGCTTGGCTGCAAAAGTTAGACACTTATCTATCTCTCAAACCAATGGCTGAAGATGAAGCTATTAAAATTTCCACCCTTCATCTTAAAGGAATTTATCATGATTGGTGGTATCGCGGGCTTAGTACCCAAGGTCATAATATCATCCACACCTATGAATATTTCAACAAGTGATTTATTGAAGGATTTGATCAAAAATATCTTGAAGTGCATTTTAAAGAGTTAGTCCAACTCAAGCAAAAAGGTAATGTGGAAGAGTATGTTGATTTTCAAAGTCTTTGTATTATAGTAATTAATATTTTAGAGAAAAGGATTATTTTACTCTATGTGGAAGTATTGTTTGAACACCTTAGGGGATTATCAAGGGATTATAATTTCACTACATTGCAAGAAGCTATCAAAAAGGCTTTTGATTTGGAGGTAATGGTGCCTCAAAAAGAGTTTTATTCAAAGCCATAATTTTTGAACAAGCCTAAAGGAAAATTTTAGAAGAAGACATGGGTTGTGCCAACACAAAAAAAATCACCTCTAATTGTATTGAAGAATATTGATGAGGAAACAAAGAATGAAATTTGAAGAAAGAAATTATGTTTTTCTTACAAGAAACCATGGAATCTAGGTGATAGATGCCTTGGCAAGGGGAAAGTACATTATATAGAGGTTGCATCTAAAAAATACTTAGATTCAAATGAACCTGAAGAATTTTTATACTTACAAGAGCATGTGCAAGTGGAGGAAGAAAAGTTAGAAACTATTGGTGGTACACTTGCAACCTTTTTAGGAGCACCCAAATATCATCCTTTTAGAGTTTAAGGAGTATTATCTGGTCAAAGAGTGATTATCTTTATTGATAGATAGGATACACACAAATTTATTAATGAGAGATTAGTTGCAAAAATGGGTTTGAAGATGGAAGAATTTGAAGGCTTCAATGTTACAGTAGTTAATGGATTCACTCTACCTTGTACCAAAATAATTAAGAAATGCAACATAACTCTTGGATACCATGAGGTATGCTAATATTTTTATGCCATTGGTATTGGTGAAATTGATGTGGTAGTCAGTGTGAAATGGCTTCATTCTTTAGGAGAGAAATCAAAAAACTATCATACTATGGAGCTCAAATTTATAGCGAATAGGAAGAATATTGTACTCAAAGGGATCTCAAATGGAGCTCCATGAGTGGTGACAACAAAAATAATGGAGATTATATTTAGAAGGGACCAAGTTACTTGGGCAGGGAGTTGTGTGATAATTCCAACAAATATCTCTAAAGGTAAGAAACAAACTCACCATTTTGA
>VDFB02108416.1:0-64741 GCA_007258455.2 Sequoia sempervirens
AAAACCCTCCACTTGAGGGAGAAAAACCCAACAACAAAGATCTCTCTTATATTTATAAATGGCAACAACAAATCTCTTTACAATGAGGCCAATTTCAAGGCCAATCTTCATCACCTAACACAGATGTACTGACTAATAATAATCTGCACTTTAATTCTGCCCTTGAATAGATTCGCAACCTACTCTTTAGGATATTTGCACTTGACTGAAATAAATCGAACTTGAAAATGATGAGATAGAAGAAAGTGACCTTGTATATATACAAATGTGAGAGAGGTCGCACCTCTTCATGTACAAGGTCGGCCAAGATACAAAATAATATAATTACAAATAATAAATATAATTTATAAGAGAATTTGGCCCCCAAGAGAAATTATATTGTTGCCAAGAGAAGCGCCCATTCTTATTAAATGACACATAAATAAATAGCCGATAGGCTACATTTATTTATTGTCTTCACTCGTGGCTGGAAGGATGAACCTGAAGTTGTTATAACATTAACACTCCCTCTCAGCTAGGGAGAGAACTTCCAGCTGCTCAAGACAAATCACCTCAACATGATGCCCATCACATTGGCTACAACCAGATGTGAGAAGAGGAATATCACCTCAACGTGATATTAGATATCGCCTCAACACGATATCAACCATAATGGCTACAACCATACTATGGTAAGTACAAGTGTTCATCACTTGCGTGATGTTGTCACCTCAACGTGACTTTCACCATGACTCTCTCAGAGGGTGAAACACAAGTACAACATGTCATGGAGTCTCACACATGAAATCCACCATGACTCAGCTCGGAGGGTGCAACCAAGGGCTTTCACCTCAAATTCCTCTGTCTCAGAGGAAAATGCATTAACAGGGCTTCCAGCTCAGGTTCCTCCCGTCTGGGAAGTACGTGTAAAGGCTCGCGTCTTGGACTCTTGCCTGGAGTCAAGGCTGGATTCTCCATTACCAAGCTTGTCTTGGAAGTACCCTGACTTTAATCACGGCAAGGCTTGGTGAGAATATCGCAAATGCGCTCATTAGATGCTAATCCTGCCTCAATTATACGACCTTCCCTTAGTACCATATCTACGATATGAAGTGGTACTTGATCTCAACATGCCAGTTACATCATGAAACCACAGGATTAATGAAAGGCTTCACATAGCTACGATTATCACAATGAATGATAGTGACTCCAGTTGTCCAAACAATCTTTGCAAGGAGCTTCTGACCACCTTTAACTTCGGGTTCCAAACAAGCTCTTGATATACTCTGCTTTCTGCTATACTCGATTCTTTCTGATGATTGCTTCACGATACATAAGAAATCCTTAAATTCCAGACTAGTAAAAGAACAACAACCCCGGTCTTAGGTCTGTGACACAACACCCAATCAGATCGGTGAAACCCATGTAACTCAAATCGCATCTAAAGTATACCTCAACCCATATCCAACTGTGCCACGCAAGTATCTCAGGATATGTTTAGCTGCAACAAGATGTATCTGTCTCGGATCACACATAAGCTGGCTAAGTGCACTTACTGCATAGCAAATATCAGGTCTAGTGTTAACTAGATACATCAAGGATCCAATCAGTTGTCTGTACAATGTGGGATCCACCAAATCTGAACTAGTTGTAGCCTCCTTCAACATGTAAGTTGGTCTCCATGGGGTGTGGACACGTGGTTGCAATCCATCATGCCAAATCTCTTAAGTATCGATGGTGTACTTTCCTTGACCCAGAATCATATCATCTGGTTTCTGCCAGACTTCTAATCCAAGGAAGTAATGCATGAGCCCAAGGTCCATCTCAAATTTTGAAGTCAACACCTTCTTACACTCAAGAATCAGGTGATCTTCTCCAGTAAGGATCAAATCGTCAACATATAAAACCAAAATTAATGCATCACCATTGATTACCTTGAAGTAGAGATTTGAATTAGCGTCATTCTTCAAGAAGCCCAAACTTGACAGGTATCGATCAATCATTTCGTACCATGCACGAGGAGCCTGCTTAAGACCATACAAGGCCCTCTTCAATTTACAAACATGTGACTCCTTCCCATGAACCTCAAATCCATCAGGTTGCTCTATATAAACCTCTTCCTCAATCACTCCATTGAGAAAGGTTGTCTTCATGTCCATCTGGTGAATCTTCCATCCTCTAGATGCGGCAATAGCAATGATGGTTCTGATAGAAGTATAGCGAGCAACAGGAGCAAATGTTTCTTCATAATCAACTCCCTCTTTCTAAGAGAACCCACTAGCCACAAATATTGCTTTGTACTTTTCAATGCTTCCATCTGCAGCATGCTTAATCTTGAATAGCCATTTAGAAGATACCACAGACTTGCCCTCGGGTCTAGGAACAATATCCCAAACATCATTCTTAAGAATTGATTGATACTCCTTTGTCATAGCATCTTTCCAAACTTGAAGACTAGATGCTACCTCAACACAGGTAGGCTCGGATTCTATAATCTGACTCATCAAGGCAACATAACTGGAGAACTTATGTGGCCTTTTGCTTTCTCTGAATGTGCCTCTAAGAGCTACAAAACTTTTAGCTTCTTGCATAGTACGCTTGGCCCATAGAGGTCTCTTTCTCCCAATAACAATGTCAGTAGGCCCATCAGTAGGTTCCAAGGGTTCAATAGAATCAATATCTTCTTTTGGTTCTGAACTCTCCCTTTGAATCTCAGGAGTATGGTCAACTTCCATATCCTGAGGAAACTCTTCATTATCAATCTCCATATGAATCCCCCTGGATCTCCTGAATGCAACATCTTCCTTGAATGTGACATCCCTACTAATCTCGATCAACTTTTGACCTGGAATGTAAATTCTGTAGGCTTTTGATGTCTCACTGTAGCCCAAAAATATTCCCTTCTTGCCAGAAGGCTCCAACTTGGTTCTCTTTTCCTTGGGAACATGAATATAGACAGGACATCCAAAGATCCTTAAATGACTGACTTCAGGCTTCTTCCCTGTAAAGGCTTCTTCTGGAGTCATATTCTCCAAGATCTTATGAGGACTTATGTTCTGAACATATACAGTTGTCTTGGAAGCTTCTGCCCATAGGAAGGTTTGCAAATCTTGATCATGGATCATGGCCTTCGCTGCTTCCACGATCGTTTTGTTCTTTCCTTCTGCAACACCGTTTTGTTGAGGATTATAGGGAACACATAACTCCCTCTTAATCCTTGCATCAATACAAAAATTTAAAAGAAAACTACTAGAGAGTGTATTCTCCACCATTATCGGTCCCGAGGACTTTAGTTCTTTACATAAATATTTTCTGCAAGCTTTAAACTCTTTAAACCCTATCCCTTTTCCTCATATACTAGATTTCAAAAATAATCCAAGTCTTCCTAGAGTGACCATCAATAAAAAGAACATAATACAAAAAACCACTCGAAGAAGGAACAGACATAGGACCACATAAATCAGAATGAATTAGATCTAAAATACACTTAGATCTATTTTCTCTACTATGAAAGGGGGCTTTTATATTCTTACCTAATGCGCAGCCCTTGCATGTACCTTCGTGCTCTTGAGTGAACTTACGAAGGCCCGTCACCATTTTCTCCATGATAGGTAAAGCTCGGAAGTGTAGATGAGCCAATCTCCGATGCCAAAGATCGCATAGACTTGAAGAGTCATGAACCAAAGCTTGTAATGAACGTGTGCAGACCTTGTAAAGGTTTTCATGTCTAACTCAATTGTGACCTTAGCAGGCTAGAGTTCTCCATCCACATTAGAACTTTGCCTTTGGAGAAGGCAACTTGATATCCTTTATCTTCCAAAGCTGAAATAGAAATAAGATTGCGCTTGATTCCGGGAACATAAAGAACATTACCTAACTGAAGTGAGATGCCGGAATCCAAATGAAGTATAGAGGTCCCAATTCCTTTCACGGAGTAGCTAGCATCATCTCCAATGATGACTTGTTCTGAAGACTCCTTTTCCACCAAACTTGATAGGTGCTCTTTAAAGCCGGTGATGTGTCGTGAAGCACCACTGTCGATTATCCAAGTGTTGGTGTCGGAAGGTACACTGCTTGATAATGCCGAATAGAACAAATATTCACTTGAATCCTTTTGAGGAGAGGTATCATCAACATCCGCAACGGTGACCTGTTGCTTAGGTCTAGTTGGACAATACTTGGCGAAGTGCCCAAACTTGTCACACCTAAAACATTGAATCTTGGACATATCCCTCTTCTTCTTAAATGAGTGCATCATCATTTCCTTGTCCGATTCCTCTTGAAGAGTCCTTTTCCTTCCATCTTTCCTTTCTTCTTTGCAAACATGGGATGAGCATGAATGTCTTCGTTCTTTGAACTTTGACCAGCGCCTCTTGCCAACAACCTAGATTCCTCTTGAATGCAATCTGATCTTTGGTGATCAAACTTAGGCAATTTTGATCTTGCACTGATTTCCTGAATATAAGATTCCCAAGACAAAGGTAGGTCGTGGCAGAGCAAGCATGAGAGTCGGTCTTTGCAATCAACCATAATAACCCCTGTGTCGAGTGATCTCAAATCTGCAATCCTCATAAGTATGCAATCATGATTCACTTTCACCATCTTTACATGATGAAGTTGTTAGCCAGTCTGTTTCGGCTAGTATTGTTGATTTGGTACATCTCTTCCAATGTTTGAATATATAATATAAAGTACATCTTCAACTTAGAGTGATAGGCACAATCGATCCTTGGCAGAATCAACCAATATCTTCATTAGCACAATGTCTTTCTTCACCCATTGTAACCGCTTCTTCCTCCTCAGGTTCAGGAACACTGGACTCTACGAACTCACCCAAGTCATTTTCATGCAAGGTAAGCATGATCCTAAACCTCCATGATGTGAAGTTAGATGCACCCTCGAGTCTATCCTCGATCTTCAAACCATTCACCATCTTGACTAAGTGAACAAATGAACAAGTAGGGTATGCTGATTAGCAATAATCTGATCACGATTCTCTCAAATCCACTCTGATACCATGTAAATTTTTATAATCAGATTACATGCACAAAGAATTAACTCAGAATCAGACACAATAACACAACAGATACCCTGGGAAAACCCTCCACTTGAGGGAGAAAAACCCAACAACAAAGATCTCTCTTATATTTATAAATGGCAACAATAAATCTCTTTACAATGAGGCCAATTTCAAGGCCAATCTTTAGCACCTAACACAAATGTACTGACTAATAATAATCTACACTTTAATTCTGCCCTTGAATAGATTTGCACCCTGCTCTTTAGGATATTCGCACTTGACTAAAATAACTTGAAAATGATGAGATAGAAGAAAGTGACCTTGTATATATACAAATGTGAGAGAGGTCACACCTCTTCATGTACAAGGTCGGCCAAGATACAAAATAATATAATTACAAATAATAAATATAATTTATAAGAGAAGTCGGCCCCCAAGAGAAATTATATTGTTGCCAAGAGAAGCGCCCATTCTTATTAAATGACACATATAAATAAATAGCCGATAGGCTACATTTATTTATTGTCTTCACTCGTGGCTGGAAGGACGAACCTGAAGCTGTTATAACATTAACAAAACCAAATATGAGTTTCATCAATAAATTAAGAATGAAAAATTGCAAAATCTCATCTACACCTATGGAGAAAGGGTTGAAACTTTCAATCAACATTGACTCTTAGACAATCAATGAGTCAACCTACAAGCAACTAGGGGGTAGTCTAATATATCTTACAACCACTAAAGCTAATTTGAGCTATGCTATGAGTTTCATTTCACAATTCACGATAACACCAAAGATAGAACGTTGAATTACAACAAAGAGGGTTTTTGAGATATGTGAAAATAACACCTGACTTTGGCATCATATTGCAAAAACAAAGATCCTAGGTTATGTGACTTAACAAATTCAAATTGGGTTCTATGAATGATAGAACATCCACTTTTGGATACATTTTTAGCCTTGGCAGGGTCAATCACATGGACAAGCAATAAACATGTAGTAGGTCTTTCCTCAACTAAAGAAGAATATCAAGGAACAACGAAAGATGCATGAGGCAATTTGGCTTAGGAGGATGCTGTGTGATAGGAAGATACCATTGACCACATCTACAACCTTGTTTTGTGACAATCAAAGAGTGTTCAAACTTGCCAAGAATTTAGTCTTACATGAGTGTACCAAACATGTGAAATTACATTGTCACTTCATCGACCAACTTGTAAAAGATGGATCTATTTTGTTGTAGTATTGTCCAATAAAGGAACAAATTGCATAAACCAGATCTTTGGTTCCTCACAAATTTGTAAAATTTTGGGATAAGCTTGATGCAATTAATAGAGTGACCATCAAAGGAAGGTGTTAAAATGATTATTAATTAATGAGTTAATTAATTATTAACTATAACTTAATAAAATCATCCCAACTTTAAATACACTTATTTTTTTCATTTTAATATGTTTTTTTAAATTTGTCCCATATTCATAAGGTGAATTGTCTTCCTTTCTTGTAATCCTATATAAAAAAACCTTCACTTATTTTATCAATGAATATCTTGCTAATCTTTATATGCAAAGCTTGATTTGCATAATACAAATGAAGGCATTCCTCTCAACTTGCATGTTGATCTTTCAACAATGAAGTCCATAATATTATTGAGCATAGTTGACTTACCAAAGTCATCCAAGATCAATGGAATGGAACCTTAGTCATTTTTTCTTTGTTTGTTTGTTATGTTTTTACTGTTGATTGGGAATGGTTGTCTTGTAAAGACATCTGTATATTAGATTTGATCTTCTTTGTATAAACTATTTAGGCATGTTCAATAAAATCATATTATAACCCCTGTATTCGTATCCATCTCTCCTGCCATGTAATTATTATGTAAATAAATTTCTCCATTGTTTGTGAACTTCGGTCTCTGCATATGTTAGAAAGCAAAATCATTGAAATTATGCACTACATATAAATCACTTCTGGACAGTTTTCTTTGCGATATAACGAACAGTATATGATCTAAGCAATCTAAAAAGGCAGTACAATGCATCATGTTTAACAATGCCCAGTTAATCGTTAATGATTTCCAATGATACAAATGCATAATATCCTACGAAAGGAATTCCTACTTACAACATTCTCATCTTGTAGACCTTGTTTGTTTGTATAGTATGGAAGGAACCAATACTCGACTCTTTTACCAATATTCATAGATGAACAACACCTGACAGTCTACCACTAGAACCGTTAAAAAACATTGAGCATGAATCCACTGTGTCAACATGACCGTGAGCAATTGAAGTACAGCTGTATGAAAACCCAGTATGGTGAATTATCTCCATACTAGAGCCCAGCACTCCAGACAGAATCCTGTTTTCCCCATATATATATATGTTAAATCATGTTTATGGCCTTAGATACAACAATTATAAAGGGTACAACAATTAAATGAATTGTTGATTTTCTGCTTTTGTGACATTTTGTGTAAAAGATACAGCACTCTGTAAATGCTGCTTATATTATCAAAAACAATTATAAAAATAGAAAAAATATTCAATTATTTGAAACTACACGTTTAGTATAGGAGATATATATTTTTAGTTTATAATATTTATTTTGTTATTTTGTTTGTGTGTGTTTGTTAAGGTATACCTGGCTTTACATTGGAACTCCACCATTGCTAAAAGAAATTGACTGCATGTTTAACGTGGAAAGGCATCATGACCCCCACAAAGAGATGCTGGCCAAAGCAACCAAGGTAAGCCAGGGTAAAAGAAAGCAGTACAGAACTAGATACTGATTCTTCATGCCACAAAAATAGAGACAGAATTAATGTTGAAAGAAATAGAGATTTGTTTGCATAGCAGGCCCCGAGTTAAGTTAGATCAAATTAAATTTTGATGGGGTATCAAATCAAAGTCCTGGTGAGGCAGGAGGTGATCTTCTATGAACTGAAAAGGAGGATCTTATATCAGCTTTTGTTAAAGATTACAGTTCCACCACAAATAACTTAAGCAGAAGCAAGAGCAAATTTAAAGGAATTAACTACAGCAGAATCAAATCAATCAAACAATTGATGGCTGAGCGAGATTCCTTAGTGGTGATCAATGCAGCAAGGACAAATCGAGTCTCTTCTTAGGGAAATTATATGCTATCATACAGGAAATGGTCGAAGTTGCCACAGAATTTGACGAAATAAAGTTTCATGTCCTTAAGATAGGTTCATACAAATGTTTTGGTCATTTAGATTGGCTTTGGAATGAAGGTATGATATGCGGAATGGATTAGCAGTAGGCATTTTTCTTATTTAGTAATATTGTCGATTAACCTAATTATCAAGAAATTAAATTAGTTAATTCGTCAAAATGAATATGTAGAGCAACAATGTGAATGAACTAGTGGACTGCAAGGAACCGATATAGAAAGAAAAATGTCACATGCTCAAAGATTTGCAATGTCTATGAAACAACATAAAGTGATATGATAGCACGCTCTGGAAAATGAAATGCGAAGTAAACATTAAGTGTATGAGTAAGTCGAACCATTATGGAAAACAACATGCATATAAGCAAAATAAAACTTCGTTGTTCAATCTATCTAATCTTTTTGCACGGCAGAGCCTGTTTCTGAGCCCTAAAACATGTTCAGAAAATTAGAAGTGGTCCTATGGTTGGAAGCATTGTCTTCGTACCATAATATACATCAATGGACTTCTTATGGTGTTATATCATACCATACAAAACTTACAATATGGAAAGGATTTGCAAATCATATGTAAAAAGAAGAAGAGTAACCAGATGTTGTGATTGATGAGGGGATTAGCTATATGAAATTCAGCCAAAATGCTGGATGGTTTTGCTCTCAAGCCACCACCTTGTCAATAGCATTATTCGACATTTTATCATTTCTAATTGTTCTTTCCTGCAGATCTAATTAACCTCAAGAAACTTCCGCTTACAGTACATGCCAATTCTTTGTATCCAAGCATACACGATGAAAAATTTAATAGAAATAAAAATATCTCATAAAAACTAGGCTATTATAACGATTCACTGAAAACTGGTACATATACATATACATTTTTTAGCACGAACACACAGAAATTAGCGAATAGTTGGAGGATTGACAACTTGCAGATGGTATTAAGCTATATATGCAGGTTTTGATGAATAAGTATCCTTATATTAAAAACCTTGCAATTAACATACTAACAGTCCACATAAGTAAACCATTGTTATTCACAGGAATTTCAATTCTTTATTTCATAAAATGTGATCTGAGAATGAGTGACATGATAAAGTAAAAAGTACTGCAAAAGCTTTCCTTCTTAATGTCAGACCCTGCAATGTCCTCGTTTTCCAACCTGCCTTACTGAGAATAATTAAATTAATTATTTAATGTTGCCTAGCAAAAAGTGCATTAAATAAGGCAATATTAAATAATTAGATTAATAGGTGAAATAAAGTGACGCCAAAGAGTATTTAAAAGACATTTATAATAAAGTCACTTTATATTAAAGTGCTAATATGTTTTGATGGGAAATTTAAAGGGAACCTTCTAGAAGTTGAGCTAAGCAGATGAAGGCAAATCATTTGATATCATATGGAATTATTATCTTTGGAGATTGTCTTACATAGAGTTTAGCTTGTAGGAGGCTTGAGGACGGAAACCCTCGAAATCCTGGATCGGAGGTTTGGACTAAAACCAAACCCTCTTACAGGCGGATTCATACAAGATTTGCAGTTGGGTTTCACAGGTGTTAGATTTTGGCAAATTTGTGGGTATCCTTTGGAGACAAAATTGTAGGAACAATATATCCATTTCTTACTCTTTGGAAGCATATTTCAGTTGGAGGTTTTAATTTGTTTTGTTGATGACATTGCAATATCTCCATATTCAGATATTCAATTTTCTACTGCTCTTCCAGTCGTGGATATGGAATGCAAGATTAATAGCTATGAATGTGTGACTGAAAGGTAGCGTGGAGTTTAACCTTGATACCATAAGCAGAAAATACTGTCGCAGACAATCAGAAAGGCCGAGTTTACCCTGTTAGGGGTCGTGCAGCAGTGAGGGAGTCATGGGTTTCCTTTCCCACACCATTTTAGGCAGTTACCAAGTCTTTGGAGGGACATATGGGTATTTTCCAAGCCTACTGCAACTAGCAAAGACGTGTGGAGGGAGTATAGTGCTGGTGGAAGCTTGCGCTCAGTCCTGGAGTCCTGGGGGATGTCAACAGGGGTTGTGAGCCTCTCAAGGAGGTCGTTCTCAAAGTAGGAGTTGCGATCACTTCCTAAGTGCCTGAGTCTAAATACAAACTGGAATCTATCACCAAATTTCACTATATTACCATTGCTATTCACTAACATGAAGGGCGTATGGACTGTTGATCATGATTACTGAAGGAAAATTGTTGTTCATATTTATCACTTGCCTATTCCTTGAGTTGTGGCAATCCCTAGCCAGTCGTGGTATCTCTAAAGGGTGTTGTTTCAGTACAAGAGTGTTGCCTGTTTATGGTAATTTATAGTTTGATAACGTTTTAAAGGTGGTGTCTACATTGTAAGGCAAAAGGAGTCATGACCCTTGCAAGAGGAGTGGCACCAAGTTCCCAATAGTTGTTCGTTGTTATTGCATAGTAATGAAGACATGAAGTGGTGACCTGTGTGTTCAGTATCAGGTCATAACTAATATTATTGTATATCTGACTATTTCAGTCCCTTAAATCTGAATGCAAATGTTGGGTTCATATTGGCAACTATTCCTATTATTTGTAACTCAGTTCTGAGTTATTTGAATGAGAATTTATGCTTTGGTTGTTGTATGATACTTCCTTGAAATGCACCTCATTTAATCTGCAATCAGTTTTAGTCATTGTCATAGCAACAGTTTGACAAAATGTCACATATGTCATTGAGATAATCAAAGAATATCACTCAATCCAAGAGGGGACTTTATAGTGGTATCAGAGTCTGCAAACCTGCCACCCTTTTGGGTTATTGATAATAGTTGCAACTGATTGTTGGTTTGGTAAAGATGAAGTCTAATCAGGAACTCATGGCATAAATTTTGCAAGTCTTTCAAGGATATCAAAGGAATCTAACAAAATTGTTAGAGCACTCCGATTTGTTGGAGTCTTGCTTATTAGTTGGGAAGAAAGAAGAATTACTTCCTCGTGATTTGCAGCCTACAGGGGAACCTAGGATGAGCAAAAATGATCTCCGGAGGAGGAAACTTTGCTTTGTATGGAAAGAAGCTTGAGAACCCAACCATAGGTGTCAAAATCAAGGAAATGAGCAAATTGTGGAGATGCCTCCTATGGTAAAAATAGGAGAAATGATGAAATCAACAGAAGAATTAGAATTACAAAGGGATATAAAAGATATTCCAATAGTAGAAGAACATCTAATAGAAGAGGGACATCCCATAAATGCATGTGAAGCTGGTTTGAGTATCAAAGATGTCAAATCCGGTCATAAGGTACAAGAAAATGCTTTATTTCAAAAGGCATGTGTGACCAAGGTCCAAAATGATTTCATTGAAGGATTTGTAGCTGAAAAGGAGGGGAGTCTCATGGCAGAAATCTTGGCTACAAATTCAGATCCATCTGCATTGTTGCATGAGTCTAGCATTCATGAGAAAGGAAAGAAAGTCAACACATCATGGGCAAGCACAGTTGATGTTGTGAGGAACCTGGAAATGTGTGATGAATGGCTTACGAGGGCAAAGGAAGCCAAGTTGTTGGTTGCTCGAGCAAAACAACACTTGCAGAAAACTAAATAAGGGGTTGCTCACATGGACCAAGAGAAGCAAGTCAGGAAAGAATTAGTGATGACATCAACAAAAGAAGGTAAACTTTTAGACCTTTCTCATGACAGCTCTGAGTATGAAAAGAATGATTCCACTCAAGAGGCTTATGAGATGGAGTTCCAGAACTATCGAAAGAATGCCTCAATACTGACTACAGAAGTGGAGTGGTTAAAATCAACTAAGGCTGATTTGGTGATTTCAGATGTTGTCCCTATGGTGTGTCGAGCAGTAACAGATTGTTACTGATAGAATACTAGTTTTTGTGTGACCAAGTTCAGTTGGGATTTTATCTATGTAGAATACGTTATGGAAGCTGGTCATCTTCACCGCTCCATTGTTTGGAAAATAGCAAAGAACATTAATTTTCAAGAGTTGGTAGTGGATTTGGCAAGGTTGTTGTCAAGGGCACAAACTTAGTCCTGGAGGTTGTCAACAGAGGTCGTGAGCCTCTCAAGGAGGCCGCTTTCAAAATAGGAGGAGCTGCGATCACTTCCTAAGTGCCTGAGTCTGAATACAAACTGGAATATATCACCAGATTTCACTATATTACCATTGTTATTCACTAACATGAAGGGTGTATGGACTGCTGGTCATGATTACTGAAGGAAACTTGTTGTTCATACTTATCACCTGCCTATTCCTTGAGCTGTGACAATCCCCAGCCAGTCGTGGTATCTCTGAAGGGTGTTGTTTCAGTACAAAGAGTGTTGCCTGTGTATGGTTATTTATAGTTTGACAGGGTTTTAAAGGTGGTGTCTACATTGTAAGGCAGAAGGAGTCGTGACCCTTGCAAGAGGAGTGGCACCAAGTTCCCAATAGTTGTTCGCTGTTATTGCACAGTAATGAAGACATGAAGTGGTGACCTGTGTGTTCAATATCAGGTCAGAACTAATATTATTGTATATCTGATTGTTTCAGTCCCTTAAATCTGAATGCAAATGTTGGGTTCATATTGGCAACTATTCCTATTATTTGTAACTCAGTTTTGAGTTATTTGAATGAGAATTTAACTTCAATTTATGCTTTGGCTACTGTATGAAACTCCCTTGAAATGCACTTTATTTAATCTGCAATCAGTTTGTCATTGTCATAACAACAGTTTGACAAAATGTCCCATATGTCAAACTGAGATAATTGAAAAATATTGCTCAATCCAAGAGGGGACTTTACACCAGCTCTAACATTTTTAGTTCAAATAAAATATTAAAATGCCTCTAAGGTAGATACACAATAGTCCAATGCACCAAGACTTTCATTGGACTGGGTACCACAGATCAATAGTGCTTGCATGCCTTATTCAAAACCTCAAAAGCACTAATTCAAATGATTGACTGGCTAGCCTACCACGTTATAAACAACTAACTCTATAGTACACTCTAGACTCTACATGTTAATTCTAACAAAGAACTTGTGATGCAACATGCAGGTCCCTTCATTTATTAGACAACTAATCTTGGTAATATTTTCACTTTTTGTTAAATTTATTTTTAATGTAAATTCCTCTCATTTACTTTGTACTTCTCACTGAACTCTGCCAAACATTTTTGTTAAAATAAGCTCACCTAAATTTGACCTAATTTTCCACTTTATTTGCATTTTTCTTCTGGCCTAAGGTAATTTGATCTATCTGAAAAGATTCTACATAGTTTTCTTGAATATATCATTCTGACAGAAGCAAGCCATAAAACAATCAAAACTAAAAGCTCACTTCCAGCCAAAACAAGTTTGCTCCAAGTGGCATGTAACAGCTCTCCAAATTTGGGTTACAAAATAAAATTTTGCAATTCAAAACATAATCATAAATCAAATGAAAGTAAGCTTTATCCCAAGTGTGCTCGAAGTCCCGAGTTCATGTCATCCTGTTACAAGTAGCCAGTACATTAAATGTGGTGAAAAAATTCAATGTTGTAGCATGTGCAAGAACATTTATAAAGAAAATACAAAAAGCAAAGGTGGAATCAAGCACATAAACACCCTCAAATACAATGATATTGCAGAGAAATGGCCTTCAAAGAATCATAAATGGTTCTAAATTACAGAACAACCAAATATGGCTAGGCTTAAACTGTGTACACAACTTGAAACTCTCAATGCGAGAAATGTAGATTTCCTGGACTATTCTTTATGGTAGATATACCTCAGAACCATTAATGCTTATCAAGCACTTTTGAGGTAAGTGATACTACTCTGTATAATGAAAACAGCACCCCATATCAAGGTGATATGTTACAAGACAGCAAAAGAGAATTTTGTAAGTGCATTACAGACTTAGCACAGCAACAATATAGGCATCTCATTTTGGCAATATCTGCCAACATTGTGGAGAGCTTATCCCCTATTTGTAGTTAACCTCGGGATATCAGTTTTTATCCCATTACTATCACTATCGCTAGTGTCATCCACAGCAACCAATGATGTTACAAATTGTCTACAGCCTTCCTCACAACTGGTGGTCACAATCATTCAACTACTTAGTTAAACAGTCAAGGAATAAAGTTTCAACTAATAACTTACATTTTGAGAAATTAAAGACACCTAACAGAAATGACAATGTTCTAATGTCACCAAATAAAAAGAAATTTTCCAGAGCGTGCTATCATTCCTATCATGTTCTAAATTAAAATTTTTTAAATGTAGCTGCTATCATGTTCTAAATTAAATTTTACATTCCTCAGCATTCAGAGAGAAGGACAACTGGTAAGTGATGTTCTTGGATGTCAGCAGATGCAGTGAAATTTTCCTGTTAACAGATCCCACAATTGTATTATTCTAAAGCCCAAAACTAAGGAGTAAGAACTATTCATTCCCACTTAACAAAATAAAACATAAAGAAAAGTAGAGGGCTAAAATTTAAATGATAATCATAATCCAATCTCAGCATTTAATGCTGGTCCCTTGTGGATACAGGACAATGATGACAAAACTAGGTAAGAAAATAATCACAAATAAAACATGCATTTCAACGAAGGATGATAGGTAAATTGCAATTGAAAAGTATCCTGCAGCATTGGTGAATGTTAAGTTCTGGTTCTACTCATTTCCTTCTCTAGTTAGATAAAGTTTATGGCAGACTTTGCAATCCCTAAATATTAGTAGACAGCAGGCAATATTCCAACTGATCATGTAATGAATGATAATATTTTGAGAGATAGCTGCTGAGTTTAATCCCCATCAATACTGATCTTTTAATACTAACGTAACAACTCTGTCGAAATATAAATTGTCATGTGGGAAAATGCATCAAAGGAAATTGGAGGCTATGTTGTGTTATTAATTTGTCTTTTGCAAACATGTTTTGACAACCAAGGCATACAAAGTTATGGTGTTTTACTCACTGCATAATCATTTCTTACTTTAATATTAAGAATTGTTTTGGGAAGTTGAAAAGTCTATGCTGGTATGTCCTGTACTAGTTCAGATTCCTTGCAAGCATATACTGACTAATACCCAAGAGGCATTTAAAAGCTTCTGGTAGCCTGATCAAGTTGTTCTTGCTCATTTTATTTCTGTCACATTCCCACATTAGCTGCCTCCACGCTGGATGATTGTGGGGGAAAACAAACAAAATAAATGCAATTGTCACAAGAGACCATATGGAGGCAAAACTGACCAAGGGTGAAGGAGGTGTCGTGTCATTAATAAGGCATGGTGTCCTCACCATTTTGTCCAACTTTTACTTGAAAGAGGAGGCATTTTAATTGCAAAATTTTGGGTGCTTGAGAGGAAAATGAATGAAGAGGGATGGTGCCAATGCAAGCACCACGTGAAGGTATGGACATCCATCAATGCTAGACGACTGGCATAATGGTGTCCCTCCCTTATTTACTACTCATGTCTACAAATATTCACGGGTTTTTGGAAATAAGAACATGAGAGAGGAAAAAGAAGGGAGAGCAGATTTTAAAACCCTCACGACCCCCTTAGTTTATTATTGAAGTCTGGGTTAGAGGAAATGAGTGAAGAAACGCAGAGAGCATAGGAGGAAAAGAGCAAAGAAAAAACATGAAAAGGGAGAAATTGCGCAGGAAGGGAAGAGTACAATGCAGAGTAAGGCATGGAGACATCTTGGGGCTTACATAGCAGAGGAAAAAGGAGAGAGGAGAGGGTCGAAACAGATTTGTTGAAAAGGCTTTAGAAACTTTCAAGCAAATGCAACTGACAGATTGGGCGTGGTGTTGACGTGACCTGCAAGTGTATCACACCCTCATCACCAGGGATTGGTTGGCGTAAAAACTAGACTCCACAACTATTGATAGCATCCTCCCTGACTATGCTGGGGTTCCAGTTTAAGAGAGTGAGAATAGATTTGAAGAAATTGGGGATACTTGGGGATTTACTGAAGCGATGTATGCAAGATAATTCTTCCACAAAGCTAAGTAGATATTTTATTTATACATTTCCACTTCATTCTCATTGTGTAAATTGGCCTGCAAATATTTCACTCTGTTATAGAATAGATTGGCTACCATGTTTAAAGGGTATCTATGCAACTCATTCATATTGGCCATGTGAAATCAGAAGTTCAAGTAGGTGAGTTCCACATTTCCAACTTGACCTTGGTTTCTGAGCATTTTTGTACTTAAAATTATGTAGGAAGGGTTTCCTAGATATTGGGTTCCTTGAAATGAAACTAAACATTTATTCTTGTCTCAACAAAACCAAATGAAAAGGCAAAGAATCTCATTAGATGCAGGATGATAGTGATGGTTTGAGAATTTACAGAACCATTAGTTCCAATTGGATGGATTTGATTCTAGCAATGTTGGTAACTATTTGTATGAATATGTGTATATTTTATGAGTAGAGATTAGTTAGGATGGCTTCTAAGTAAAGTCATAATAATCATAAAATAGTGAGACATTAATATACCAATGTTGATTTAAAGATCTATTGTAGAGCGAAATATAGTATTATACACATAGCACACTATGGTGGTAATTCAAGGTTATCGCTCATGTTTATTTTAGGTTCCCTATTACTATTGTATAAATCATAGTTACGAGACTCGGACTCGGCTCGAACTCGGCTAGGGTGACTCGACTTGGGACTCGGCACCTAGACTCGGCACCTAGACTCGGCAAAATGAAAAAACCCTAGAAATTTAGAGATTTTTGAGGATTTAAAACTTGTTTCCAGCACCCTTTATTGAATAAACCTTAAAGACACAATAACATCATTAAATAGAAGCAAATTTGATCACATACACAAGTATACAACGATCACATAAGTATAAAGTACACAAATTGTAGCTGAGCTACTGAAGGAAATAGCACACTAAGATATATAAATGTAGTCAAATGTACACAAAACTCGTGGAATATGAAATCCATGACATCAAATGTTGCATACAAATATGAAATATCAAAACAATAGCTACAATTCTATGGCTTAGTGGAGCCAGCATCCTTCCTACGAAGGATTCTAAGGGTCCTCGATGATGTAGCAGCTGCAGCCATAGTCTTTGCCTGTGTCTCCATGCCACTTTCACCAACACCAGTTGTGTCTCCTCGTGCTCTAGCCTTCTCCTTAGCCATGGATACAACCTCAGCCTCTCTCTCTACCTAGTCCACCCAATCAAGGTCCTCGTCACTAAAGACTGCATCTATAGCCTCAATGATCCACTCAAACTGTGGATCAACCTCCTCTAGCCTAATCAGGGGGAGTCCTAGTAAAAAATCTTCTTGTATTTGAGCCGAAGGTTGTAATGAACATATACCAAATCGTTCATCCTCTCCATTGTCAGTCTATTGTGCTTCTTGAAGTGTATGTGCTCAAACATACTCCAATTGTGCTCACAACCAGATGAACTGCATGGCTGGCTCAATATACGAATGGCAACATTTTGAAGGTTCAATGTATCTGAACCAAACATATTCCACCATCTATCTGAGATGAGAAAAAGAAACAAAATCAATTTCATTTCAAGTTTCAATTTCAACATTCAATAATAAATTATAAGATAAAAAGATGAAAATTATGCCCTTAAATATATTTTTACCCGGTTGTAATGTCGTCCTACTCTCTTTGCACAATTGGCGTGCAAAGAGGTCTCCTTGTGCTTTAGTGAAGGAATCTATCTCGTGCACTATCTATGTAGTAACAGCAGGCAACATCCGCTCTATCATCGAGTAGAGCCCACTAAGAATCTCTTTATCTGCACGGAAATCACGGCTAAATTGGAAGGCCAGATTTAGGAAACATTGGAGGGGTCTATGAAGTTGGTGGTGCCATCTCCTATCAATGATCTCCCAAATGGGACGATAATTCTCCTCAACTCCACCATAGATGGATCTAATGGCCTCTTTGGCCCTATCCATGCCCTCATATATGTAGCCCATTGCGGGCTTCAACCCATCAGCAACTCATAGGAGAACTAGCAAGGGCTCGATAAACTGCAAAGTGCAAACATTGTGAAACATTAACTTAAGTGTGAACGAAAATAAACAAATAAAAATTAAAACATAATGAAGAATTAAATTTTACCTTCACAATCTCCTCCACTGGTGTCCAAAACCCTGGCTCATCAAAAATGCAATTAGTCACATCAATCCTTGCAGTGGTCATAGCATAGGATGAGGAAGACCACTCCTCACCAACAAACATGTGCCTTAAAGATGCCTTTGACCGAATCAAGGATTGCAATGTGATAAAATTTGTTGCAAACCTAGTGATGCCAAGACGAGCCAACTCCCTCAACCCCGTGTATTGCCTCATTAGGCTAAGGACCCATGTGTGATTGTATACAAATTTGCAAATGTTTTTTGCGGCATCCACACATGTTTTGATCCATGGGAGCTTGCCAAAATCCTCCAATATGAGGTCAAGACAATGGGCGGCACATGGAGTCCAGAATATAGTAGGGTGTCCTCTCCATCAATAATCTACCAGCAGAAACATAATTTGCTGCATTATCGGTCACCACTTGAACCACATTCTCTTCGCCCACCTCAGCTATCACCTCCTCTATAGCCTCACAAAGGTATGTGGCATTTTTGATATGGGCAGAAGCATCAATGGACTTGATGAAGATGGTGTCACCTGAAAAAGAAGCAAAACCAATTATTCAATAAATTAAAAAACATAAATCAGCCATATTAATCACTAAATCAAATTCAAATTTCAAATTAATCAATGCATTGAGGGAAGTACAATTACCTACGGAGGAAACTAGAAAATTAAGCAACGTCCTATTTCTCCTATCGGTCCAACCATCAGCCATGATGGTGCAACCCAAACTCCTCCACTACAAGCGCTGCTCCTCTAATTGTGCTTTTACATCTACGACCTTTTGACTCAAAAGTGGGCCCTTTAATTAATCTTCGGTAGGGGCTTTGAACCCCGCCCCACATATGGTTATGGCATCAACCATATTTTGCCAAGGAGACCTAAAACATGTCATAAATAAATTAATAAGTTACTTAGATAAGTATTGTAAAATGAAAAGTTTTAACCTTAAATTTGAATTCGATAATGGGATACATCTAGATTCTAAAATTTAAATATAAATTTTAAAACAATTAACGAAAAAGAATTACCTGACTACATGGAAGGGAATGGTGCAATAGTACCAGAAGTCTACAATTGTTTTCTTCGTTGCATCATGTGCATCCTTGTTCCAACCCATGCTCTCAAGCGACGGTTGGGAACCAGAAGTACTGTGTGGTACAAAATATGAATCCACCCTAGATTTACGAACTCTAGTGCCAATGCTAACACTCCCACTACCACTAGCAGTAGCGGTAGCACTAGGAGTACCCATAGCTGGTGCAGTAGCACAAGCACTAGCACTAGCACTAAGACGGTATGGAGGCATGGAAGAAGCATCTCCAACACCACCAGTGCTCGCCAACTCTTGCCTCTGCCTCTTTTTCATTTCTTTTTGCAATTCAAATGTTTCAAATTGCACTTGCATGTCATGAGCAGTGTAACAAACTTCCCAGACTACATTTTAAAATTTTCAACTGACAACTAACTTTCAGCTGAACTGCAACTAACTTATTTTCGAAACTAGGGTTTCCAATTGATCCAACTAACTCAAACATGCAATTATCTTTTTAATATTCAGTTTCAGATCACATGAATCATTCAACAGTTTTCCGCCAACTGTTCATGGCAGATCAATAACTAAATAACTGTCCAACTAGGGTTTCATTTGCAGCAAGACGGAAAAGAGAATTCAATTCAGATGTCGTTACTTTATATACTTCATCAACTAACTTTTAATTTCATTTTCAGCTGAAAAGAAACTATTAACTATAAACATCTAACAGGAAATTGCAGAAGAATAATAATTACTTTTCTTTGCTCCTAGAAGATAACGAATAATTACTACAGCTATGAAACAATATAACAGCTGAATAAATTCAAGTAACTATCTCCCTAAGTATCTGAGAATCTTACTATGTTCATTAACATGAAGAATAACATTCATGGCATAGATGAAATAGAAGTTCAATTCCCATTGTATGTACCTGGATTTACGAGAGAGGAAGAATTCCATTTGACATCATCTCCATACTATCATACTTGGAAATCTTTATCAAGGGAAAGAGAATTATCATCAGGGGCTTTACCGCCCAACCAAGACCTACTGGTCTCCCAAGTTTCTTCAACTGAAGAACCCGCCCTTCATGAGGGTAATCAATATGGATCAATTTATCATCATGCCTTTGAGCCTGGTGTCAAGGACCTATACCTCCTGATCGACCTTACTAAGGGTTCCTCCCAACTAGAAAGGCCACTCTGATCAGTGATATATCTGGAACTTGATAGCTGACAGATGCAGATTCTAGCATCGTACCTTGGCCAAGGATTTTATTATTACTGGCACTCCTGTACCGTTAGCACTCTCACCCTTGCTTGGCAGGATAATTCTCAGATCAAGTTTTAATCTTACCGTATCTGGTTTCATTATCGCTAAGTCTTAACCTTAAGGTTTAACATTACAAGAACTAGGTTCGAATTCACATCTTGTTTAAGGATTATTCTGTTATCCTTTCTAGAAAAAGTGGAACTCAATTCATAACTTATTCCATCTGAATATCTATAAGCTACTATTCTCCAATTTATGATAAGAGATTAAGGAGTCTTTCTCGACAATATGAATTCAATGTTTTATATTACAGTGTCATGAATTCAAATCTTCCCTCTTGAACCAAGGTATTTGAAGTTAATATCGGGCATAGAAGGTTAATTCACATCCTTTAGACCCTTTGGTTTTTCTTAACACCTAAAGAGGAAGGAAGAGACTTGTCCTTCAAGAAGGTTCATCAGGTTAATGGTCTCACATTGCAAGGAAGAACATGATTCTATTTCGGAATTTAATATTTTTATTTCTTTAATTTATGATATTTCGTATTTCCAAGATTTCTCTTGCAGCAAGAATTTCCAATTGGCATAACTCATTCAAGATTATGGAGATGAGAAGAAGTTTTAAAAACCCAAACCCAACTTTCCTTTCGGAATTTATAAGCAAATTCTCTCTTGTTTCAAGGAAGAAACATTTTAACTTTCCTAGGCTCAAGTTAATCCCATTCATGGTCTATTTCTCCATGACTAGTTATAACCATTTCTCTCTTAATTCGAGGTTAGTTCTTATCCAAAGAATCACATTACAACAGCTTGGTATCAGATTCATAACTTATTTATGATTATGGGAGAATCTTTATAGAAAGAGAGAGAGAGACAGAAAGAGGCTAGTACCATATAGGATCCTTCCAAAACTAAAACATTCAAGTGCCAAATAAAGATCTCGGAGAGGAAAAAGGTAAAGATACCGCTCCAGCTCAAAGATAAATAATGTCAACTTAGCCTTGGTCTGAAGGTTACCAAATAAAAGACAATGGTTCGGACTATCGGTTTAGATACAGTATGGTAATAGTAAGAAGAATTTTGAATGCCAACTTTTGGTACAAAACTGATTCTATAAAGAGTCTTCTATTGAACATATACCCGGAAGGTAGTAAGGACCCGATTTAAGTTTACTTCAAAAGATGAGAAGGCTAAATGAAATTTCATTTAACACATAAGAGTCACAAAATATACTTAAGAATCTTCGATGCCTAATTTTAACAAAGCAAGGTCTCTTTACATGCCTGAATTTGAAGCTCTATAACTTTGAAAGAGATCCCGAATCTTCTCCTCTGTGCTCGGGTCAAACATCGATGCTCCTAAAGTCTTTCCGACCAAAGAAAATGTTGAAGACGGCTTACTCAGTTACCAAGAAACAACACTAAAATATAAAGCTTATATAAATCACCCAGGCTCTCCCACGTTAAGCTCCCGAGGAATAATCTTGGATAGCCCCTGGTAAAGTCGTTGACGGGAAAGGAAGAGATACGGGATTGGAAAAGGAAAGGTTATCAATGGAAGCAGATGGAAATGGGTTTTTCCAAGTTAATAGAAATGAAAAGAGTGTTTCCCTGCTACGTCTGAGGAGAATTCGGTAAAGAAGCAAGATAAGCCCTCCAAAATGCCCAAGCCAACAATGGTTGCATATCAATCGCAAAAACCCCCCCCTGCAAATGCCACTGGACCAGGTATATAATTTTTTGAATCCTCCTGAGACCTTCGTTCCTAGATTCCAAACGCCCCGGTGTCTTCTTGGCTTCCTTCTCGACCGTTTCCACAAGAGGCTCGAAGGAAAGATGACAGAAAAGCACCGCCAATGATCTCCACTTTCTAATTCATTTTTATTTTTATTTTTAAACCTTTCTTTATTTTCATATTTTAATTGATGGCATTAGAATTTTATCCTTATTATTAATTAATATGATTTAGCCATTGCAAATATATATATATATCAAGAATTATTCTTCTCGACTCACAAGAGAACATTATTATTATTTAATATTATATTTATATCAATCATTTTAATTTAATATTTATAGACCTTTTGAAACCTCCTTAATAGGTGATTATTGACATATATATTTAAATTGACTTGCTTAATCGATAAATATATATAATTACTTATGGCCAAGGTAATGATGTCGACGTAACTGTCTTGCTTCGACTCTAGGTTTGATGATAAATTGATCCATCATTAACCACGTCCTCTCCCTGATGATATTTCCCTTTTCCTCGCGGCGTCAGCAATCCTGCATCCACTGGCAAGGATTATGGATTAGATCGTTCTCCATGGCTTAATAATATGCATTGAAATTTGATCTCATGATCTCATTCCACTTCTCATGAACAACAAATTCAACGGCAATGAATAAAAAAAACTCGTTAACATTACAGTTACAATAAAAGAACAACTTTTCATTCCCAATGTCATAATCACATGAAAGTAGTTATTTGCAACTAACATTGCATTTGAACAGCCTCAGGAGGTGCATGAGGGCAGCCCACTGCACCATGGATAGGTATGCGTGCAATATGGTATTTCAATCTGTTTATGCCTCCATGATATAATGTTTTGCAATATTTACATTTTGCCTCTCCTTTTTTCTGCTTGGGAAAGATTTCAGCATGTTTCCAAGCAAGGTCTTTTCTGCCTGGGGTTTGAGATATTGTGAAAATATGGTTTGAATTGCAAATGAATGTGGCTGCAATAACAAGTAGGGTTTCTAAAATTATTTAAGTTGCAAGTAGGGTTTGTAAAAAGAAAAATGTAAACTCAAAAAAACAATGATTTTACAAATTACAATGAATTTTTTGTTAAAGAAACACAAAAAAACCAATTAAAATCAAACATACCTCTTAGATTAGGCTTGAAATGCAATGCAAACTCCTCCCAATCGCTGGTAATGAGCTCTCAATGCACCTCCTTGCTGGTATGAAGCTTCCCAAATGATATCTGAGCTTGGATTTGTCTTCAACTCCTTGCTGGTTGCCCTACAATGAATTCTTGTTTTTCTTCACAGCTCTCTTTTCTCCTCCTATTTTGCCAAGTGAATGAAATGAAGTTGCTTTTAGGGTTGGGGAGATGATATAAGTAAAAAAAACAAATTAAACAATTGTTTTATGTTTTTTTTAGCTTTTTTTTACTTGACTCTGCCGGTCGAGTCCTGGAGTCAGGACTCGCCTAGACTCGGCGAGTCCATAGGACTCGGCAGAGTCCGAGTCTAAGCCCCCAGGACTTGGCCAGGGTGACTCAACTCGCGACTCACCGAGTCCTAGCAAGTCTGGGCAAGTCCCGTAACACTAGTATAAATGTAGAAAATGATAAAATTATTATGCATCATCAGAGAACTCTAAATCAAGTTTTGAACTTTAAACTCATGAATATTGACAACTTGTCAAGTAAAAAATTGTAAAATTTATACATCATATCAAGATCATAACATTGGTATAAACTTGACGACCTTGCCTTCATCTTTGATACATCCTTGGTGAATGGGTTGTGATTGAAGGGTACCATGCCGTAAATGATACCTTCTAGTGCATTAGAGGTATGCTTAATTAGAGTAATAAGGGATCCCAATTCTATAGTGTTGTGCCTAAGGGGTGTTGTTCATTCTTGGGAGTTAGCCAAATAAAACCTTACATGGCTTTGCATTAGAATATAGCTTTTGGATGTGGTGATTTTGATTACAATAATGTAACTTCATGTTTATGTATCCACTATGGCATAGTGTCTTGATCTAGTGATAAGTATGATTTCTGCAAACAAAAAGAATTTCTTGTTAAGCAATCAACCTAAACTTGGTGTCATGGAGATGACCTTATACGATATTTTGGGAAAAATTCTATTAACTAAAAACTTACTATAATCAAGGGTTAACTATTTGAATAACTTAATGTCCAAAGCTTAAGAGATATAAGGTGCCAAATAATTATAGATCAAATCTTTAGTTGCAAGATGACCTGGTAATATGAACCAGGAATTAGATATAATTAATATGATCCTTGGCTCTTGATTGCATAATATTGTAATGGTGACTTCATTTAGTGGCACTACAAACTATCTATTGATCCCTTGAGTATAAGAACCCCCATATGGGAACTATCACATGACTTCAGAGAAGGGTTCTAGGGTGGTATTGGACAAGGGTATTAGTACATACCAAACGGAAGATGATTGTCATTTAATTTGAGGGTGTTGTTGAGATTAAGTTAAGAGATAAACCTATGAGATCATGCTATCCAACATCTCTTGAGACCTTACTGTTGACCATCACGGTCATACTTAGTATAAATAAATTACCCAATCGATGAACTAGAGTATTACCAAAATATGGGGTTGCACCATAAGGTAAAGAAATTAGAAGATCAAGAATATTATTGGTAATATATTAATGGGTTATATTTTCATATACTGGTCTAATGGATATAGTGTTGCCAACTTTCTTAAGTAGCATTCAAGCATTGATTATCCTTAAAACAAGCTTATAAATACTATTGTATGTCCTTCAAAGATATTTATTGACCCCTTAAGTATAAGAACCTCAATATTGAACATGTTATCACATTCTAAGCCTAAATAGAACCCTATTTTATAAACTATGTGGTATTATCATCAGGGTACCAAATGTGGCACGATATCCTTGATAGGTAATTGTAAGAGGTTTGGGGATGCTTGCATTGAGTTAAGAATAATAACTACGGTATGGTTTAAATTGGGTTTTTTGCATATGTGGATGAAAGTGTCGTGGTATAGGTTCACTAAATTGGGAACCGGTGCATAGGTATCCTTAAGAGACCATGTAAGGAGAACTATGTGTGACTTTGATCCATTTGGAAGCAAGTACGTAGGCGGTCCTTGGGCGAAGGATGCCCTTGTGACCTCAAATCCGTAGGGGGACGGTTTAGGGGGAGATAACTCCAAGGTTTGGGCGTTGTTCCAAACTTGTTTGACCTTTCCTCCTCCATAAGATTTAGTTTGAGGCTGAAATGGGTATCAGATGGGTATGAATGGGTTAAAGAAATCTAATAACTTGTATTTAATACATGATGTGCTTTTGAAAAGTAAATGAATGAAGGGATTTAATTACTTCATAATTAGTATTTGAATATATATATGTTGGGTAAAGGTCCTCTCGTGTTGGTTCTGTGTAACTTTTATGTGTTTGTGAAAACCAACTCCATATTTAGAGGTCTCTGTTTATACGCTCCTGGATCTGTTGATTGAGATTTACTTTTTGTTGGCGTTACAATTCGCACCTCTGGAGTGCATATTGGCAACAGACAGCTATGCACAGTATTAATTGCTCTTCAAATTAGGAGGGGAAGCTCCCTCTTTTGTTGTTATGCGTAAAAAGTAAAGTAATCTGAGATCTTTTTTACTTAGCTGGTAGAGGCACAAGGTTATAAAACCATTTGCATCGCAACTGAGGTTGTTATGGTTTCGTAGATCTCAACTACAACTAGGCTAAACTTAATAACTATCCTATCTCCTCAAGTAAAATCAGAGCAAGAGGAATTAGGAGCAATTGGGAATGGTTGACGATAAACTATATCTCACGATTCCCAAGGAGGCGAGGTGCTTTGTCCGAGGTGTAGACTAAAATAAAGGTTATTGGAAACAACATCAAACGGCAAGCTAGATCTCAAAATTCCCAAGGAGGCGAGGTGCTCTATCCGAGGTGACGACTGAAATGTAGATTACAAGAAACAACATTAAACGATAATCCTAATCTCTAAATTCCCTCAAAGGCTCATTGCTCTTTTGAGGTGTAGATTGAAACAAAGATTATAAAAACAAGTGTTGATAGACCTTGAAACTTTGGATCAAAGGCTCATTGCTCTTTTGATTTATTTTCTCAAACTTGATCAACGATTACAAATATTCGGGATAGAAAATGGTACAAAATCATACAAGATGCGATCAACCAAACAACTCTTAGACAAAGAGTGAACCAATATTGACTTGCAAACTTGATGGCTTAATGGCGCAGCAATTTTGTAGTAATAAAAGTTAAACAATAATGAGCAAGGTTGCTCTTATTTATAGAAGCTCAAAGGAGTAGGGAACCCTAAATTCTCCTTAGTTAACATTCAATTCTTGCTAATCAGCAAGATTTATTCCTATGTCTAAATGCAAGTAACCTAACAGTCAACTAGAAAGACTACTTCAGTTAACTGATTCTAAACTAAAACTAACTCCATATGTACATAGGTGTCTCCAAAAATAGACATGCATGATTGGTGGGACAGCAAGTTAACTTGGAAAGAGGCATCAAGTTAACTGTTGTGTCTAATGTTTATCTGGAAAAGGTGGGACGTCTTGACTTAGTAGTTCACTGGCTGTGATTACGAGCAATCAACTCCTCCAAGAAGTTGTTAACTGCCTCATCATCCGGAGCATTGATACTCTTCTGAAGTACTCGATGTCTTAGCAACATCTTTTCACCGTCTGTGATCTGACTCTGCAATTCTCTTCCACTCTTAGCCGCTTCATCGAATTGTGCTGACATGACTGCAAGTTGACTCAACTTACAGTCAACTGGCTCACCACTGAAAATACTACGGATGAGTTTCTGAAAATCCGACTGCACATCAGTGGGATCGATGTATTCACCATCCTCACGCTTATACTAGCAAGGGACTTGTGACACGAAAGTTCTTACGAACTTGAGTGCACTTGTCACCTTTTCTCTACTCTCGGTCAATTCTGTAGAAATTGTTTCATGTGTTTTTACCTTGAAGATTTGTTGTTCTCTCCAAGTAAAAAGCATTTCCTTATCCTCTTCTGCAGTGACCAAGTCATATGCCATCCTCAAGTGAGAGACCATGATCTCATTCCATGGTTTGTCCACCGCTATGTCCTGCTCTAACTCCTGAATCTCTACATGAAGGTTGTGGGCATTGTACCTCAACTGGTACAACTCTAAAAGTATGAAACGACCCCTTGTGACGAACTCTTCTTCCCAGTCTTTCAGGCGCTTCCCATAAACAACCAACTGACTTAGCTGATTTTTGCTCTGCTAGGAACTCTAGCATCTGCAGGAGCAAGGCGGTGACATTTTCAATGTTGTGAAGGAGGTTTGAGATGTATCGGCGAAGCTGCTGGTTTTCAACCTTGAGGGCTGCTTTATCTTCACCATCTTTTATCACTCTCTCCTTTATGCTTATTGTTGCAACTTCGAGGAGATCCACATCAGCCTAGCTTGTGCTTTTACCAAGGTTGACCTTTATCAAGGTGAAGTCATCAACCTCTACCTCATCCAAGTTCTTATCCTCTAGTGGTATAGCGATCTCAATGACAATCTCATTGTCGGCATTCCTTTCCACATGAATATGCTTTTTAAGCTTTTTATCTGACGTGTCTTGGTAGACATGATCAAATTCTGCAAAGTCCAATTGGTAGGACGACTTTCTCCTCTTCCTACCTAGTTGATTCTCAAGCCAAGAAGAATCTCGACTAATCTCACTAGAAGGATTGGTGCTAGTCCCAGGAACTCCTGAGGAGTGAGATTGCGTTGAGATGTCATGTGGTGGCGAGTCTAGCTCCAAGTTGATGTGAACTGGAGATTATTGTGGTGGTGACGGAATGGGAGGCTCAGCCTCTATTTCTGGCACTGTCTCAGCAATATCTGTGGCTATCTCCACATGTTGTTCTTGCTGATTTATATCAGCAACTGGTGCCTTTCCCTTTGTATTTCCCAACACTCTTCTACCTTGGAAACCTTCTGGAGGGTTACTCCATTTCTTTTGTCTGGGTTTTGATCTTGACATGGAAGGTAGTGAAGTAGTAACCAATGGCGGCTCTGTGTTTGGAATGACTACCTGAAATATGCTAACCAATTTTTTCGATGAATCAACACACATAACCAGCACTTAATCAACTCGGTTAGCGTTAGCTCCAAATAGAAAACTGGACTTGAAATGAAAACTACTCAACATCAAGAATGTGCACTCAAGATCCCACTGAGGGCGAGGTGCTAACATATGACGGAGTGTTGTTATTGAAGACTAGAAACTGATAGGCAGATAACCAGCCATGAAAAAACGTTTCCTCACTACCACCAAACAGTGGGGGGAAAGATTACAATTAAAACAATTCATCCGCTGCGGCGGGCATCCACAGAGCTGTGGGGATTCTCCACTATGAAAGTGGGTATAAGAGAGTTACAAAACAGATTATCCACACTGGCGGTAAACCATCCAGGGGTAATTTAATGATAAAACAATAAGTAATTGCAGAACTGAAAATTGGTTGGATTAGTAATGCTTAATCTCAACCTTTACAAATTAAACTTTGCAGATTACAAATTACAATGATAGAAATGAACCTTATACAAGAAGTATGAACTTTTACAATCATATATCACTCAAATACTGAAGTATAAGATCAATAACTGGAAACTGTAACAGTCTGATATAAAAATCAGAATTCTGGAAATTCAAACCAGCAAACTGTGAATTCATGAAATGCTCATAAGTTGATCAAATTACCTCTGAATGACGAGATATCAGTTGCAAATGCTTCCTAGAGGTTTGGCGCCCAAGATGAAATCCAGAAACAACCACCAGCAACTCCCATTTATTTAGCACGAATTCCAAAGCACTTCAAAAAGGTACGGCCCTCTTAGAAAATTGATTTTGCAAGATAAAAATAAAGACTTGGAATTAAATTCCAATCTTTTGTGGAATGAGGCGCCTTGAACCAACAGATGATTTGCCAAAGTAACCAGAACAAATAAAAAATCACTCCAAAAGATATATTCAAAAATCAGCTTCAGCTGTAGATAAACCAGGAAACCAAAACTATGAAAATACTCCAAAATTCTTCAATCTTGATGCTCAATCTGCTAGTCTGATGTTGAGAAGCAGAAATATTCCAACTAGGTGTTGTATTTCAAACACGAAATTGGGAAGGGGCTAGTAGGTAGCATCCTCGAAGCAACAGCAAAATGTCCATTGTCATTTTGACAGCATAACAGTATGATAAACAGTTGATACCAAATGCTGGAGAAAAGACTTCATTTTATAAAAACTGAGAAACTCTTCACTTCCCATGAGAAACGCCAAGAGACACCTTTTGAAATTCTTTTTTCATCTTTCAAAATAATAATCCTCAAAAAGGTGGCATCCAAATTCAAGCTGAAAGAATATTTCAATAAAGAATAAATAATCTTTTAATGAGGGCGTACCCTTCTTGGCCCCACTTTAAAAACAACTTAAGTTATCACCTTAGGCCAAGGGGGGGGGTCAACAGAGAATTAAAACATAATGCCTTTAATCAAATATTTTTCATCAAATAAAGCTTTCTGAAGACCAAGTCTGAATAATAACAAATGCTCCAGCTGAGAAGGACTGAGAATAGACAACTGCAACTACCAAAAACTAGTATTTACTAAAAATAGTAAATAACATGAAATGCCAAAAACTCCAAGCCAAGAAACCCTAATTTCTCCTCAATCCAGTCTACGGGTTCCGGAATAGACTGATGAACTGCAAGGCTATTCACTGTTGAGAAGGGGACATTACACTACCTTCCTCATCCTCTTACTGTCCAAGTAAAGTATTTTGTTCCTCACAACTCTACTTGTTCTTTCTTTAACAGATGTGCTTTCCTTGGCGTACCAATCAACGGCTAGAAGAGGTTGCATGTCAACTTGATCATTGAAGAATGTACGAAGTGTGACTTCCCCATCATCATTTGATAACCCTTCCACATCCTCTGACATGAAATCAACAATCTGTGAAAGGGTGAACCTGCTATAGTTGCGCCTTTGCACTTCGAACTCGTCTTCACAGTTGAACCAGAAATCTTCCATGGAAGGTTTGTGAAAAGAACGTCCGCCAAGGCATGCTGAAAAGTGACCCCAAGGGTCATATGAGCATCTTTCGATGAGATACTTAAGGTTAAGTCTCATCATCTCATGGCTCATAGCCTTGGCGTTAGTTGCTGATCTGCACCTATAAATCCCCATCTGAAAAGGAAAAGTGGCAGTTGTCTTGCGTTTAATGCATGGATAGGAGTGGACTTCGTGCAACTGCCGTAGAAATTCCATGAATACCACCTTATCGGATGGATAACAGGGTAACATGGCTAGATGACCAAAGTATCCATATACATGGATGTAGGTAAAAGTAGGGAACTGGATGAACCAATCTGCCCAATCTACCATCGCCAATTTGGCTTTTGCTGAAATGCGCACGTGTAACTCATGATCAAGATTCCTCACTGTGTGCATTAGGAACGATTCATTCACTCGCTTGAAGTGTCATTTTGATTGTGTGAATTCAAGTTGCGAGAAATATTGATGAACCTTCTATACACCTAGAGTTCCCACAGTATTCAACCCTCTAAACTGGCCTTGGAAGGCTATCAGATACACGAGGTATGAACACATGTAATTTGTGAGCAATCAAGATATTGGTCATCTATTTGTGGAGAACGCCGTTGATCAAAGGAGCCCAGTCATAGTGTTCCTTGTTGTTGACAAGTTGAGCCATAATGTAATACATCCATGGCTAGAACCTGTTGGCATCTGCTTGACCGGTAACACAGTTGAGTAGGGGGATCATAATCGTGTATTCATCTCTGAATTCTCCACGTCCTACATTCTTTGGCAAGATGTTTCTTTTCTGCTTGAGCCACCTTTCTGCCATTCTTCTTTGACATTTTTCCTTTTCAGAGTTGAACGCCTTTTCACACTCCATGGTTATGACCAAATTGTTCGTATTTGGAGGAATTGCGAAGCATTTCTCGATGTATTTTGGCTTGAGACTGCATACCACTCGCCCATCCACTGATTGAATTTCTCGTGCAGTAGGGTTGTAATGCTTTACACAAGCGATTACAAACTCTACACTCTGTGCTGAGATGGGAAATGAGGCCGCTTCAAGCAATCTAGATTGCTCGACGTTTTGAAGTGTGGTTTGGTCTATGCCTTCCAAAGCATTCAGTCAACCTCGAGATGCACTTGATGCAAACCGGTGTCAGTTGTTCTTATGAAATCGTGAATCAAGACCGATTTGATCTTGAATTCAGTTTGAGTGAATTGCATACTGAAAAACTAGATTGTTGACTGTAAACACGGATATGTTCAGACAACTTTTCCAGTGAGGCTAAAAATAGCTTCTTGAGAGGCAATTTTTACAAAAGATTTTGAGACGTGGGTTTTGTAGAGAATATCTTTTTGAACAAACCCACAACGTCAAAATTTCGAAAAAAGTTGATTTTTTCTTTGACATGCAATGACCTCTCAAGGTAGAAGCTAACAGGGGCAACAGGGGCTGCAGAAGCTTTTTTTCCCCAAAAATTTTGGCACATGGGTTTTGTTAGTGCCTGAGAGCTAAGCAAACCCAGTTTCTTCATTTTTTGAAATGATGACGTTTTCTAGAAACCCTAAAAATAGGGAGCAACGAGACAATTTTCCCGAAAAATTCTGGCACGTGGGTTTTGTTGCCAATGCTATGCTAAACATACCCAAAAGGCTAAATCTGTGAAAAACTATTGTTTACTTGGACATGGAAGAGAAAACCTAAGACAAGGATAGAAGAAATGTGAGGGGGAGAAGATAGAAGTTATAAACTGTCTCTTTCAATCCTCAAGAAAAATGCCTCTATATAAACCCAATTTGATGAATTCCTGGCAAGAACGTACTGGAAAGATGGAGTATAAAAAATTATTCCTCTATGCAACCTAAACCTGGAACTGCAAAGAACACTGAAAATGGCCTCCGTTAGATTCTTTAAAATGCGTTGGAGAGAAAAATATCTGTTTTTAGCTTCAACCTACAAGAAATAATGGAGAAATGACGCCTATGCATTAATAAATATCCATTTTGGAGGTGGGAGTGTCAGTTATGGCGCCAACCCTAATTGAAGAGTAAATGTGCGTGATTGTCTTGTTAACTACAAGTTCTCCACTGATTTTGGGATGCCATATGCAAGAGGAAGCATGCAAAAATCGTAACTGAGAGTCAACTGGGCCCACTTTGACTTTTGGCATCCAAGCTTTAGGGAGTTAGAAAAATTTTAAAGGTTTTCAACTTCTGTTGTGACGAACTACCTCTGTTTGATCCCGAATTCCAGTCGCCCGGTTGATCCTAAAGCTTGGCTGACAAATTCATCGCAAAGCTGGATCAAGTCTGAAAAGATGTTCTTGGGAGTTGAAAACCTTGAAAAATGAATCTGGTGACTTGAAATCTTGGGCACCTGTTGCCAGAAGGGTTCTTTTTTCACCAGACTTGGCCATTTTTTTAGACGCTTTTCAACTTCTTCAATTTCACCCTCTGTGCTTCAATCTACAATTGTCGTTGATTGATGAATCTTGCGAACATGCTGAGATATGGAACAAAAAACCAGTTCAATTCTGGAAAGAATTACTAGTATTACAATGTCTGAAAGTTGATTTTAGAGCCTCAAATTTCTAGGCGCCCCTAACCTGCAGGGGAACTTTTGTGTTTTTGAGATACATTTTGTACTTTTTAACTTTTGATGTAATGTCCCGTTTTTCATGAGCATTGGAGTTTAGAGGAATTAGCCTATTCCTGATCCTCATAGGCTAATGGGGCTTGATAAGAGGGTCGTTTGGCAGATACCCAGTTGATTGGTTGGCTCATTTCACAACTTCATGAAGGTTTTCCTAGTATCATCATGGATATTTCTATTTTTGGAAACCTTATTTTTATATTAAAATGTTATATTGCACTTTAGGAGTTGGTAATATTTTATATTATTATAAAGTGCAATAATAAAATAATAAAATAATATTCCTTCTAGACGCTGACTTGGGAAAGTTCTAGAAGGAGGCTGACCTATTGAGGAAAAAGTATAAATAGATATGAGGAGCTCATTGTCTATCATCCATATTTGATGTTGTTGTTGATGTTGGCCATTTCATTTTGTGGAGCCTAGGGTTTCTGCAAACTTTTCTTTATCATAGGAAACGAAAACTTCCTATTGATAGCAATTTTGAGGGTGTGAAATATCACTTGAATTATTGCATCTAGGAGAAAGTCACTTCAGACTTTCTATTTGTGCTTACATTACAAATTTAGTGGCCTTTGGCCAAATTTGGAGATTAAGATTTCATATCAGCTTATTGAAGCATTTTGGGAGATTTGATTTGTCTTGCAGTTGTACATTCATCACTAGAAGCAAATCGATTTGAACACTTCAGCATTTCCAGATTTTGTGAAGAAGACATCAGTTGTTGGCATCGACTTGGAGGATGAGATTTGGTAAATTTGTGAAGGATCGATTGGCATTGCATTGGAGATATTGTTGCAGATTGAAGGCATCATTTTTGGCATGTTCAAAGACGATTTTGGCACTGTTGTTATCAAATTACAGTCATAATGCTGCAGACCTGGAACCCACGATTTCATTCATATCTTGCTATGGTGGGGTCGATTCTTCATGGGTGTTGAGGCGCTTTATTCCTTGATGAGTGGCAATGATTTTTGGTGCTTTGGGGAGGCGATTAGAGTTCACATTTATTTATGCTAGAGGCTGCAAGTCTGAAACAGGGGCGGCTCCATAAAGGGACTGAGTTGGCTTGTGAAGACTTCATACATTGCATTAAGAGGCTGCTACGTCTTCATCAAATGGGAGGGCACATAATAACCAGGTTCCTCTTGATATTTGCATTCATATAAGCATATAGAATAATGTTATCTGTACTCAGACTTAGAGATTGCATTGTAATGTAATTTTCAGACCATAATATCATTGTACCAGACTATAAGGGCGCTGCCATACATTAGTTGCATTGTAAAGCCAAGAGTCTTGGCTGCACATATTCATATCAGCATTGTAATTATTGGCACAACAAATAAAGGAGTGATAAGTTGCATATCATACACTTGGCTATAGCATTCATTTCAGTTTGTAAGACAACTGTTTGTCTTAATGCCTCTAGCTGAAAGTCAACATTATATTGCATAGCAAGTGTTTGATAAAATGCCTACGGCTGTAGCTTTCTTTTCTAGACTTTAGTTTACATACCAACTGTTTGTCACAATACCAGTTGGCTGTAGGTGATTAGTTTGCATTTAGAAATCATATATGAGCATTGTAAAAGATGAAAATAAGTCATTTATACATTGAGATTATAGCTTAGACATTATAGAAATCATTTGTAAGCATTTCTATGCATTTGTCATCAACTACAAGCATTTATAGCAGACTGATAACTCAGACCAGCAAGCTGAAAGTTTGCATGTGAATTGTTTGACAAAATTCCTTGAGCTCTTTATCATCATTTTGAGGTCAGTTTGAGTAGGGTCATTACAGTGGTATCAGAGCGGTTTCCTGCCATCCTGTTGGGCATTGATCAGCTGAAGTTAATCATGGCTACCACAAGTACTCAGAAGCAGTGGGACAAGAGTATGAATAAGCTTTTGAAAGAGTTCAAAGAAATACGTAAATTGCTTAGAGACCCTACAACTAGAAGCAGTTTATCTCTGTATATGACTTCCATTTGTAAGAAGTTCACCTCACCAAACAAAAGGAAGGGGGAATAAGAGGTCTCTACAAGTGAGGTATCTAGGAACCTCTACAATGAGTTTGCAGTAGTTGATGACCAACATACAGCTGATTCTTTGGAGAACAAAAGTCAGACCAGCTTGGAGGAAGATGTTGGGCACAAGACATTTCAGGAGGATTGCAAGATTGAAGAAAAGCAAGTGGTGTTTGAAGACAAACCAGTTGCTTTGGAGCAGTTACATGAGGATATGAGTTTTTGTGATGCTTCATTAGGTGAGCCTAGCATTGCTTCATCGTATCATGATGAAGAAACAGATTGTGATTTGGAGGCCCAAGATACAAGGGAGGATGTGGAATTTGATCCTCTACATAGTGGAGCAGCCACTAGTGTTTTGTCTTCACATGATGAAGGAGGCATTTTACAATGGCATGATGTCATCACAGATTTGTTTGAGGGCAGCGGCATTGTGCCTCATCATTCTCATGAGAAGGGAGCTTGTGATCATGAACAAGCCAATGATGTGATATCATCATTTGATGGCAGCTCTACACTCATTAGTGGACATGAAGATATCAAGAATAAGAAGACCGATTTTGTGTACTTTGGCATTGAAGAGATTAGAAGGTCTAAAATGCTGAATGAAGAGTGGATGAGGAAGGCCAAGGAGGCTAGGTTAGTGGCTGCAAATGCGAGACAACACCTTCAAGAAGTGAAAAACAAAGTCAATCTCATCAATGTGGCAAGGCAAAAAAGGATAGATCACATTAGAAGACTCCTTACTCAAGGGAAGGAAGCACTTTGTGATGAGGTTGATAAGCTTGGTCAATCGAAGGGCTTGGTACAATTTGAGGTTTCTTCATGTGGTGGGGAGGTTGATCATTCTTTTGAGGAGGATGATGATATTAGTGATGACACTTTTAGTGGATCAGTCACTCAAGAGTTGTCCTTGGAGGGTAATGAAGGCATCCTCAACCCATCTTTGGATTGGTTACCAATTTCATATGATAGGGCAGCTATCTACTTGTTGGTTGGTGACTTAATCTTCTTAGATACTTCATTGATCGATGGTTGTCCTAATTGGGTTTCCATTGCATGGTTTCATCGGCTATTGAGTGGACTCGGCAGTTCCTCTTGGTTGTATTAGTGTTGGTGTTATAGGAGATGTTTAGTGACGAAAGGGACATTACGCAGATCTTCACTTGGGATCCAGGTGGAGAAGAGTTGTACTTGTTGCTGAGATTGCTTGGGGACAAGCAATTTCAAGGAGGGCGGACTGTAATGTCCCCTTTTTCATGAGCATTGGAGTTTAGAGGAATTAGCCTATTCCTGATCCTCGTAGGCTAATGGGGCTTGATAAGAGGGTCGTTTGGTAGATACCCAATTGATTGGCTAGTTCATTTTGCGACTTCATGAAGGTTTTCCTAGTATCATCATGGATATTTCTATTTTTGGAAACATTATTTTTATATTATAATGTTATATTGCACTTTAGGAGTTGGTAATATTTTATATTATTATAGAGTACAGTAATAAAATAATAAAATAATATTATAATATTCCTTCTAGAAGTTGACTTGGGAAAGTTCTAGAAGGAGGCCGACCTATTGAGGAAAAAGTATAAATAGATATGAGGAGCTCATTGTCTATCATCCAGATTTGATGTTGTTGTTGATGTTGGCCATTTCATCTTGTGGAGCCTAGGGTTTCTGCAGATTTTTTTTTTATCATAGGAAACGGAAACTTCCTATTGATAGCAATTTTGAGGGTGTGAAATATCATTTGAATTATTGCAGCTGGGAGAAAGTCACTTCAGACTTTCTATTTGTGCTTACATTACAAATTTAGTGGCCTTTGGCCAAATTTGGAGATTAAGATTTCATATCAGCCTATTGAATCATTTTGGGAGATTTGATTTGTCTTGCAACTGTACATTCATCACTAGAAGCAAATCGATTTGAACACTTCAGCATTTCCAGATTTTGTGAAGAAGACATCAGTTGTTGGCATCGACGTGGAGGAAGAGATTTGGTAAATTTGTGAAGGATCGATTGGGATTGCATTGGAGATATTGTTGCAGATTGAATGCATCATTTTTGGCATGTTCAAAGACGATTTTGGCACTGCTGTTATCAAATTACAGTCATAATGCTGCAGACCTGGAACCCACGATTTCATTCATATCTTGCTATGGTGGGGTCGATTCTTCATGGGTATTGAGGCGCTTTATTCCTTGATGAGTGGCAATGATTTTTGGTGCTTTGGGGAGGCGATTAGAGTTCACATTTATTTATGCTAGAGGCTGCAAGTCTGAAACAGGGGGGGCTCCATAAAGGGACTGAGTTGGCTTGTGAAGACTTCATACATTAAATTAAGAGGCTGCTATGTCTTCATCAAATCAGAGGGCACATAATAACCAGGTTCCTCTTGATATTTGCATTCATATAAGCATATAAAATAATGTCATATGTACTCAGACTTAGAGATTGCATTGTAATGTAATTTTCAGACCATAATATCATTGTACCAGACTATAAGGGCGCTGCCATACATTAGTTGCATTGTAAAGCCAAGAGTCTTGGCTGCACATATTCATATCAGCATTGTAATTATTGGCACAACAAATAAAGGAGTGATAAGTTTCATATCATACACTTGGCTGTAGCATTCATTTCAGTTTGTAAGACAACTATTTGTCTTAATGCCTCTAGCTGAAAGTCAACATTATATTGCATAGCAAGTGTTTGATAAAATGCCTACGGCTGTAGCTTTCTTTTCTAGACTTTAGCTTGCATACCAACTGTTTGTCACAATACCAATTGGCTGTAGGTGATTAGTTTGCATTTAGAAATCATATATGAGCATTGTAAAAGATGAAAATAAGTCATTTATGCATTGAGATTATAGCTTAGACATTATAGAAATCATTTGTAAGCATTTCTATGCATTTGTCATCAACTACAAGCATTTATATTAGACTGATAACTCAGATCAGCAAGCTGAAAGTTTGCATGTGAATTGTTTGACAAAATTCCTTGAGCTCTTTATCAGCATTTTGAGGTTAGTTTGAGCAGGGTCATTACATTTGACAAAATGTTCCATTTTGACCCTCATTGCCAAGAGTTTGACTGCGTTTGATGTTCGTGCTGATGATCTCATCGCGGAGATTGATCAACTTTGAAGAGATGTTCCTAGGAATAACAAAGTCTGAAAGATGCATCTGAGGCCCCAAAAAGTTGGGCGCCTTTTCCAAGAAGGGTGCATTTCTTTGACACTTGGTCAAATTTTCACGTTTTTCAATTTGCCTTTGCCTCCAGTGTTTTACACTAGATCTTCATTTATGAACGTTTGACAGGTCCTGAGAACTTGCAACTAGATTCATCGCGAAGCTGGAAGTATTCAGAGCAGATCTCTTGAAGAAGACATCTATTGAAAACCTAATTTGATTGACCAAAAGTCTAGGCGCCCTTGGCCTGCAGGGGTACTTTGACGTCTTGACTTTCATTTCATCCTCCATTTTATGTGCTCGCTAGATCAACGGTCATGGTCATCTGATATGTTCTCCTAACTGGCAAACAAATTCGTTGTGAAGCTGGACTGAAGCCAGGAAGATCATCTGGAGATAGTTAATGCATAAACTAACATCTAAGAACTTTTATTCTTGGGTGCACCTGAGCTACAAAGGTGCATTTTCCGTAATAGACTACCATTTTGGATGTTTGTTGACCTTCAGCACCCTCTGCCTCTATCGTCGTTTGTTGGTGTTTGACAAATCTGTTGGATTCGATTGATGATTCACTAGAAAGCTAGCAAAATTCTGGAAAAGTGACTAGTTTTGCAAGTGTTAACAACTGCATTTGACCTCTCAAATTCAAGGGCGTCCCTGGTGGCTCCAGACTTGATCATTTTCTGATGATTTTACTCTCCTTTGCAATTCGCGATCATCGTGTTGCTTGGCTAGGTTGACTGCGTTGAAGCATTACTGCTACTGACGTGAGTATGTTTACCATTGTGATTGCATTAACCATTTTACGTGCACGGACACTACAAAGTTGACTTGGGCATTGACTGCAAAGGCATCTCCCTTGTAGCAAGGCGTAGTGTTTCTAGACTCAGAATATTTTTTACATTTTTCACCTTTTGAAAATCCCCTCCGCTACGAAGCATCTTTTTGAGCATCTTTAGCCATAGAATCTTCTATGATGCATTTGAGGTTTAGATTTTGACACCTGGTATCTAGCCATCTGCCATTGTTGACCACGGAGGTCCTAACTTTTCTCCTGAAAAAGCAAAGTAGACCAACCAGAGCAAAAATGACTTTTTTCTTGATTCTGACTTGACCAGTGTGATTGTGAAGTGAAATAAGCCAATCAAAATTATTTTCAGTCATTTCTAGAAAGATCCTATTTTTAGGATTTTTCCTAAAAACAGGGGCTTGAAACCCTAATTTTTAAAATTTTCAAAATTTGTCATTATCCTCTGGACAATAAACCCACAAAAAGCCCATGCTTCATTTTGACCTAAAACTATCTTTTGATGATAATTTTACAAAATTTAGACCATTTTAATCAAAATGCCTTATTGAAGCAAAAAATTTATTTTGGGTACAACATTTTTAAAGATCACTTGACCAATATTGTGAATCTTGTTATGTATGACCCACTCAAGTGCGAACCTCCAAGGTATTTGAGCAGTGACAGGCAGTCATTGGACTGTGCCAATGATTGATGTTTGGGCTATTGCTAGGGATTAGCCGACATTCACCTAGTTCACGGAGGTGGATTGCTAGGGGCTACCCTAGTTATGGTATGATAACAGTTAGCAAGTTGTCATTACACCGTGCCAATAGTGGATGCCTAGAGTTACTATTGTATCTTTTGGATTAGCGGCATTCACCTGGTTCATGCACATGGATTGCTAGGGGTTATCCAAGATTTGATACGGTAATGGTTGCATAAGTAGTTACCCTACTATGCGGGTAACGATAACTGGAGCTAACCGTTGTATCAAGAGGGTTCATTGGCAGTCACCTATAGCATGGGGGTGACAGGTGCCAAGTGTTACTCGGGATTGTGCAGAAGATAGCTGACAATATCACTAAGGTCACAAGTTGGTATATGTCAGAAGCTACTTCTTCCTAGGTGGACAAAATTTTCATCGATGACCTATAGGCGATTGAAGTTGGATTCCATTGGGTTGGATTGGTTCACTACTTGTGGAAAGCTTTGGGACGGAGGATGGACCCATGATGTAGTATGGGATGCACCAAATCCCCTTCCCAATTGTCAGATGGTATACATGGCCTTATTGGGTTGAGGATGGAGCCCCAATGTAGTATGGGATGCACTGAATCCTCTTCTCAATTGTTCGATGGTGCAAAAGACCAAGGAAAGGGATGGGACCTACAGTGTAGTGCGCAATGCATTGGCATTCTTTTCTATATGGGATGCATTAAGAACATGTGTCAATCAACCATTGTGGATGTGTCAACCAGTCACACTATGTCTATGTGATGTGTTGGAGCTAGTCACTATGTTTATGTGATGTGTCAACCATTTACTACGTATTTCTGATGTATGTTGGAGCTAGTCACTGTGTATATGTGATGTATGTTGGAGCTAATCATTGTTGTACTTGTGATGTACATATGAGCTAGTCAATACGTATATGTGATGTATGTTGGAGCTAATCACTGTTGTACTTGTGATGTACATATGATCTAGTCACCATTGTACTTGTGATGTGTGTATGAGCCAATCACTAATGTAATTGTGATATGCATACGAGTCAGTCACTGTTGTACTTGTGATGTGTATATGAGCCAGTCACGGTTGTATTTGTGATGTGTATGAGCTAGTCACCTTATGTATGTGATGTATGCTCAAGACAGTCACTCTATGTGTGATCTTGAGATTATGGTATGATATAACCCCTATGTATTTGTGTATGTTTGTACACTAATGATTGGTAATGTTGGTATGGACCCAACACTTGATGGCAAAAGTATTATCATTATATTATAATTGGCTAAGTTGATAGCTTGCATGTACTTAATTAATAGTCAAGGGTTAAAGGTGAGATCAAAGATCTCATGCAAAAGGAGAGAATGAACTCCCTCTAACATTGAAGGGCGAACTACGAAGACTCTGATTTCCCACAAGGGGATATGTAGGAAGGGTCATCATAAACCCTCGAGGTTTAGGTTTGGGTCTAGGGATGATCCTAATCATAGCAGCTTAGCACTTTTGAGTGTAAGCATATAAGTGTGAGTCGTGACATTGATTATCGTCAACATGATGAATGAAGAACTTATGAAATTAGCACTTCAACTTTTGATGATAGATGCTTGGTTGGTTAAGTTGGTAGTTGATGTGAACTGAAATAAAATAAATAATAAATTCTAGTGGCCGGGGGGTGGATTTACATTTTCCTGGAAGAGATCTCTTCAGTCTTTAATACAAAAGAAGCAAACTTGCTTGTGAGAGAATGGACATATGGAAGAAAAAAAAAACAGTACTGATTTTGCTCATAAGAAAACCTGCATCTTTAGACAAAACATTCACTTATTTTGCGCCTTAAACATATACCCCAGCACAGCAGAACAAAAGCTTAAAGTTTTTTGAAATTCCAAAATTTAATAAGAAAATCTACACTAGGAGATTAACATACACCCATCTCCTTAAATCTACCCAAACTGCTGACAGAATTGTAAAATCCTGAAAAGCAGTACACCGATGTACCTTGAAGAAATAGAAGTGATGCCCAGGACAGTCTTTCTCAAAGAAGAAATATTAATGATACCCAGGACAGTCTTGCTTTCACTCTCAAGCAAAAGAAAGAGAGAACAATTAACACAAAACACCATTTCATTCACTCATTTATTCATTGAGAAAGAGTGAGATAGACAAAGCTTAAGGCAGTAAATAGTAATGACAAAATAGGAAATGAAGAAAGAGCTGCAATTGCTAGTCTGCACCACTGTGAACTATCTGTTCATTGTGCAGTTTGAAATATTCAGTCTCTTTACTGAGGCTGAAGCAAACAAAGCCAGCCTTGGTGATGGCCATTCTACAGATAGTAATAGGGAAGGGTGCTGCATGGTCAAGTCACACCAGCTCCCATTCCCACTTAACCTGGATTTCTCTTGCTTGATTACACTCTCCCTTGAAACCTCAACATCTGCCAATCCAGTCCCTTCAATTAAAAGCTGAATACATCCTCATTTGATCCAGAAGAAAAAGAAAAAATTATATGATGCTTTGTGGATTCGTTTTTATTGTTTTTATTCTAGTACTCCCCTAAATGCAAACACAGCCACTGCAGCTACTGTACCTAAAAGATAATGCTTGCAAGTTGCATCCACAAACTATTTGAACCTTCAGAAATGAGTCTTAAGGTGAGGACATATTCTTTGAAACCTGTGGATATCAAAAAATAAAGAATTTACAAAAAAAAGTTATGAATATTTTATTATTTAGTCTTGAAGTAGAAACCAGAAGCAGAAAAAATTTCACAGAAATATGTGCCACAAATCTCTAAACACATAATCTTATTAGTGGCCCTATTATCTCCATTTGGCTGTAAAATTTAGAAACTCTTGTTTGCTCTAAAGGAAAGAGGAAGGGAATGACATGGAAATAGAGTCTTTAATATTAGCTATCTAGTGTGAACGAAAATTTCTTGGTCAATGATGAACTATATTTTATTAATAATAAAAATCTTTGTTACTGGGTCCTCCATGTACCAGTCCCAATGCCATTCTGAATGGGAGTGGAAGCAGGAGCAGGTATGCATTTGGAATGGCCCAGACATGCCCACAGGGATATTTTAAAAATCTAAGTTACTGGGTCCTCCATGTATCAGTCCTGTCACCATTGTGAACAGGAGCAGAAGCAGGAGCAAATGTGCATTTGGAAGAACCAGGTCACAGCCCAGACATACCCACAGGGTACCTGGGATGGCAGGACTGTGCCCTGGTCATGGCAAGCCGTTCTAAGAGAATCCACAGCCACCCCCAAAAAAACATGTCCAAACTTTTAAAACATGGCAGTAATGTGCGCCTCGGTGTGCTATGATGGGACATTTGTGAGTGGTTCTGCTGCGGCAGGCAATCAAAAGGGCATTTGTTAAATGTATGATGAATAATCCTTTAACAAGCAGAAGAGTGGATATTTATATAGTTATTATTAATATATGTATGTGTGTCTACATTCACATATATACACAAATATATATGATAAATGTGATATACATATGTGAGTATACGTATGTGTGTGCAGATATAGATATATAAATATATACACACACCTGTATATAATATATATACAGCCATACTCAGCCATATTGAACCCGAGGGAGGCGGGAATGGCATATTGGTGTAGCTGAACCCCGAACCGATACCCAAGCTAGCAACTTAGTATAAAATCTAGCTACAATAATAAAACCTAATATAGTCATTTCAATGAAGATAGCAATAAAAAGTGAGAAAAACAGATTTCATAAAATTTTAAAATTGTATAAGATATTGAAAACATTGGCATGAGTCCTAACATTAGAAATGTGAAAAATTAAATGGCAACTTAGTATAAAATCTAGCTACAATAATAAAACCTAAAATAGTCATTTCAATGAAGACAGCACTAAAAAGTGAGAAAAATAGATTTCATAAAGTTTTAAAATTGTAGAAGATTCTGAAAACATTGCCATTATTTTGAAAAAAGGTTTATTTGAATTCAATGAATGCTATTGCTTACCCGCCTGCTGACAGGAACTAACAAGTGTGGTCACTGCTGATCTGTCATTCCAAATATTTTTCAAGCCTTGAATAATGATGGTCTTGACTCTTCATGAGTGACACCAATGGAAGAGACAAGGTTTGGAGAGAATGCAAGCCCCACAGCTTCAAATAATGGCAATGGCCACAATGCCATGGGAATTACTCTCTATGTATCTTTTCCAACAGAGCAAGTTTTCAAAACAGCTTTCTGTCAAAGTTCTCTGCTATTGTGAGGCTCTGCAACTCATTCAAGTTCCAGAAATAACAATGAAAGAAAAAGCATGGAGCGTGAATGGCCCTTTTTAACCCCTTTTTAATATTAAAAAAAAATCAGTGCTCCATCTAGTCAATCATTTTCTCATGAGTCAAACTAAGTTTAACTAACCATCCATGGACCAAAACAAGGTGCCTATACCATGCCTTCCCAACAAGCTGTTTAGACTGGCAAAGTATGGAACTAAACAATTCATCATTAATTATAAGATATAGAAGTTGTCCTGCATCCATTAATAAAAGAAATTTACATTACATCATGAGCACTGCCTATTTACTGCCACTATCAACCTAACTACATCATCATAATGTGAAGGCTAAATATCAGATGGGAATTAGAAACATTTTAGATATTATAAGGCAATTGGAAGAAAAATTATATATTTCTTTGTCTAGCACTTTTTGTAAGGAATTAATCAAAACTCAACACATATTTGATAAATGAGCTGGATTGTTTCAAACAGACATATATGTATCCAAAAACAAAATCAATGAAATCATGCACTACATCTAGATAATTTTTGAAGTATTTCCTCTGTAATGTAGCAACAAGTATTTGTGGTTGCAATTTATAAGATAGTGTGATGGCATCGCATTCAACTAAAATTGCAAGCTTACAGCACAGCTTGTCTATCAACATGGTACATTTTGACACCCTTATAGGATGCAGGCTTGCAGCCCATTCAAAAACCAAAAATTGCTAAAAAAGTGAATGTACATCCCAACCTATGCATCTAGCATGCCCTGCTAATTGTTTATGATTTCCAGTGATACAACAACATAATAGCCTATCAGAGGATCCCTGCTTGCAACCTTCTAACTCATAAACCTTGTTTATTTGTAGAATATGCAAGGAACCAAATACAGAGCTTTTTCACCTATATCTACAGGTGAACAACACCTGAAAGTCTGCCCCTAGAACTACTAAAAGACATTAATCATGAATCCATGGTGGCAACTTGACCAAGAGAAAGTAAAGTACGGCTGTACAAAAACCAAGCATGGTGATTTATGTCAGCTGTCAGCCTATGCAAAAGAAACAAACTATTAAAATCACAGGGAAAATCCTGCATAAGGTATCACAAACCCCTCAGCTGGACAAAAGAACATTAACACTCAGTCTGATCTCAATATAATCCAATATAGATATGTATGAAAACCCAAAGCCTGGAAAGTGTCTTATTCACTCAATTTGTAGATCAATGTAGAATAGGAAGTGCTGGAAATTTGAATCATAACAATTTGAAAATTTGAACCAAACCCTACCCGTAGCTAAATGGGAGAGCTCAAAATTTCACTAGTAGCCCAAATTCAGTAAATAAAACAAAAGTAAACTGCTTTTACATGGAACTTAGCCAAATATCAAGGCTTACTGCCATGCAAGATAAAAGTTAAAGACAAATATACTGCTTGCACAAGGCTGACTAAAATGATTTCCATAGGCTAATTATTTGTCTCCACAGTTTTAGCTCAAATTCTGTTAATAAAAGAAAAGTTAACTGGTGCCTTATTTATCTCTGCAGTTTTATGTCAGTAGTTCCTATTCCAAATTAAGAAGATCAAAAATCAATACTGCCTCTCTCTCTCTCTCTCTCTCTGCTGCTTGCACAAGGCTTACTATAGTTCCTATTCCAATTTAAGAAGAGCAAAACTCAATACCTCTCTCTCTCTCTCTCTCTCTCTCTCTCTCTCTCTCTCTCTGAGCAAAAATAAATACCTCTCTCTCTCTCTCTATATATATATATATACTGCTTGCACAAGGCTGACTAAAATGATTTCCATAGGCTAATTATTTATCTCCACAGTTTTAGCTCAAATTCTGTTAATAAAAGAAAAGTTAACTTATGCCTTATTTATCTCTGCAGTTTTATGTCAGTAGTTCCTATTCCAATTTTAAGAAGAGAAAAAATCAATACTGCTTGTCCATCTCTCTCTCTCTCTCTCTGAGGAACTGGGAAAAATGAAAAAGAGCACATGGGAAAAATATCTTGGGGAGATTTCAGACGCTATGCAGTATACAATACAAACATCAAGAGTGCACCCAAATAGTGTTTTTAACCATCTCCCTTGGACTTTTCCAGCTGTTTCCATCCCCCAGGCATTTTGGGAATGCAGGGAGAGCTAGAAGCATCCCTAGGGCCATCACTGATCATCAAAGATTCGGAGATCAGGAATGCCGAAAATGGCAGTGGGCAGCCAACTGTCCCCTACGGCCCAGCAAGCAAAAGAAAAGAATTGAGGGCCAAAAAAGCCCACACTTTTACACAACCCTAAGCCCAAAACAAAAACGCATAAAATTCCTTCATTTTGCCATTTATCACTTCGCAATTTGTGAGAGGACAAAGAAAGGGAGAAGATAAGAGAACAACAGTGAGAAGAAGACAAGAAAGCATCAAACTACATCATTTCGGGTAAGTTTAGCATCCATTGTTTATTTTTACAAATCTTTTTGAATTTTTATTTGTTTATCCTTCAAAGTTCCAAACACTTTTAAGCAATTTTGGGGGGATTTTATTAAATATTTGCAGCAGTTTTTTCAAAGAAAAAAAAAACATGAACAGCAGTGAGGTTTATGATAGTGATGAAATTCAAATTCAATAAACAAGCCATAGAGGTATTGGCAGTTCTTCTAGGTGTGGAAATGTTGTGGGTGAAGTGAGAAATAACCCATTTGAATGGCCTTCCAGAACCAGAACTCTTAAGTCTTGAAATATTCTTGCTTGTCTTCTAGCCTGTTTATTTCAGCTTTCTTCAATGGTGAATGGACTCAAAGTTGAAGACAGGCTGGATGGTGCATCCAACTTTACTTCATGGAAATTCAGAATCCTAATTGCACTTGAAGAAAATGACCTTCTCAACTATGTGAAGACTGATGTTGCTGAACCTGCTGATGACACTGAGAAAGCTCAATGGAGAAAGAACCATATTATGGCAAAGAAGATTTTGATTGATTCTGTTAAGGATCATTTGGTACCTGTCATTTCAAAGCTAGATTCAGCTAAAAAGATGTTTGAGTGTCTTCAAAGTTTGCATGAATTTAACAACTCTAGCAAAGCTCTAGCGTTAAGGCGTCAACTCTTACATATTAAAATGGCTAGAGGAGAATCTGTTGTATCCTTCTTCATGAAGATTTCAGAATTGAAGGATCAGCTAAATGCTATTGGAAATTCTATTGAAGACAAAGACCTGGTTATGTTGGCCATGAATGGCCTTCCTCACTCTTGGGAATCTTTCATTCAAGGAATTAGTGGAAGAGCTGAGTTACCCAATTTTGATCGTTTGAGAGCTGATTGTATTCAAGAGGAATGCAGATTGGAGGCACGAGGAAATGGGCGAAGATCTCACCATGAAGAAGAGCATGTCCTTGCTGCTCATACTTCTAAAAGGAAAGGAAGGAAAGGAAACTTCAAGAGGTATGAAGATAGGAATTTTGGTTCAGCCCTTGAACCTAAGAAGAAGAAGGATCTATCTAAGATTCAATGTTTCAGATGTGACAAGTATGGTCACCTTGCTAAAGATTGTCCATCAAGACCTAAGCATCAAGTTGCTGTTACAAATGTTGAAAATGAATCTACTCATAGAGAATCAAGTGAAGATTTAGAGGGTTTCTTGTTTATATCAGCTCTTTCAAGTAATGTTCCTACTGATAGTGAGACTTGGCTAATTGATAGTGGTGCTTCTCGCCATCTTACGGGATATCGAGAACATCTTTCTGATCTAAGAGAAAAGGATACCCACTTGCAGGTTATTATTGGTGATGATGCTTGTTATTCTGTGAAAAGTGTTGGAACTACATCCTTTCATTTAAATTTAGGAATTCCTCTTCATCTGAGTGATGTTCTATTTGTTCCTGGAATCAAGAGGAATCTGATTTCTATTTCAGCATTGGAAGATAAAGGATATCAAGTTGCATTTGCTGAAGGCAAAGTTCTTGCATGGAAGAAGAACTCCAGCATTAAGACAGCTCGTGAGATTGGTGCCTGTTATGAGAGTCTATATAGACTTTCAGCTCGTCCTATTCAAGCTCTAGCACATGATTCCATGAGTTCTAGCGAGTTGTGGCATAAAAGATTTGCTCATCTAAATTTCAGAACTCTTTCTTCCATGGAGAAGGTGGTCATTGGTCTCCCAAAGCTCAATCAAGAACATGATGGTGTCTGCAAAGGTTGTGCTTTAGGTAAGAACATTAAAAGTCCTTTTCACAATAGTGAAAGTAGAGCAAAAGGAATTTTAGACTTGATTCATTCAGACTTGTGTGGACCTATGTCTGCTGCATCATTGAGTGGTTTTTGGTACTATGTGACTTTTATTGATGATTTCTCACGTAAGACTTGGATTTATTTTCTAAAATCTAAAGAATCTGATGAAGTCCTGTCTAGATTTAAAGAGTTCAAAGCTCAAGTTGAGAATTTGTCTGATAAGAGGATCAAAGTTTTAAGGTCTGACAATGGGGGTGAATATACTTCTGGTGTTTTTCAAAATTTCTGTATTGATGCTGGGATTAAGAGGGAGTTTTGTGTCCCTTATAATCCACAACAAAATGGAGTTGCAAAAAGAAAGAACAGATCTATTGTTGAGGCAGCGAAAGCCATGATCCATGATCAAGGCCTTCAAATTTTTCTTTGGGCAGAAGCTTGCAGGACAGCTGTTTATGTTCAGAATCGTAGCCCACATCAAATTTTAGACAATATGACTCCTGAAGAAGCATTCACAGGTATCAAACCTGAAGTTGGTCATTTTAGAATTTTTGGATGTCCAGTTTACATTCATGTACCTAAAGATAAAAGATCTAAATTAGAACCTTCAGGCAAAAAGGGAATTTTTGTTGGTTACAGTGAAACTTCAAAAGCTTACAGGGTCTACATTCCGGGACAAAAGCAAATTGAAATCAGCAAAGATGTTTCATTTGAAGAAGATGTAGCCTGCAAAAGATCTAAAGGATCTTCTATGGAAATTGATAGAGAAGATCATGAGACTTCTCAAGATATGGACATTGCTGCTCCTGATTCCCCTTCTGAGATTCAGAGGGAGACTCCTGATTTAGAAGACCCTCTTGGTCCTGTTGATCCTTTAGATTCCTATTCTGGACCAAGTAATGTTTCATCTGACAAGAAGAGACCTTTGTGGGCCAGGCATACTATGGAAGAGGCTGAAAAATTTGCAGCCCCTCGTGGTACTTTCAGAGAAAGTAAGAGACCTCATAAGTTTGCAGGTTATGTTGCTTCAATGAGTCATATTATTGAATCTGAGCCTTCAAGTTTTGAAGAGGCTTCAAACCAGCAAGTATGGAGAGATGCCATGATAGAAGAATATCAATCTATTATCAAGAATGATGTTTGGGATATTATTCCAAGACCTAAAGGTAAATCTGTTGTTTCTTCTAAGTGGTTGTTCAAAATTAAACATGCAGCTGATGGAAGTATTGAAAAGTATAAAGCCAGATTTGTAGCAAGAGGTTTTTCTCAAAAAGAAGGTATAGATTATGAGGAAACATTTGCTCCTGTAGCTCGGTATACTTCCATCAGAACCATTATTGCTATTGCTGCTGTTAAAGGATGGAAATTACATCAAATGGATGTAAAGACAGCATTCTTAAATGGTGTAATTGAAGAAGAGGTATTTATTGAGCAGCCAGAGGGTTTTGTGATTCATGAGAAGGAATCACATGTATGCAGATTGAAAAAGGCCTTGTATGGCCTTAGGCAAGCTCCACGTGCGTGGTATGAAAGAATTGATCATTATTTAGTAAGCTTGGGCTTCCTCAAAAATGATGCAGATCCAAATCTCTATTTCAAGGTAATTGAAGATAAAGCATTAATTTTGGTTCTTTATGTTGATGATCTTTTTATTACTGGAGGAGATGATCTTATTGCTAAATGTAAGGAAGAGTTAACCTCTGAATTCGAGATGAAAGATCTTGGTCTTTTGCATTACTTTCTTGGTTTAGAAGTATGGCAAAGACCAAATGAGATTTTCCTGAGTCAAGGGAAATATGCTATTGACATTTTGAAATGATTTGGTATGTTAGACTGCAAGTCTATGTCAACTCCTATGGAAGCAAATCTGAAAAAGCTACATAAGGTTGCTGCCACTTCAGATTTAGTTGATCCTACTATGTACAGGCAGTTAATTGGTTCTTTAATGTATTTGATCAATACTAGGCCTGATATATGTTATGCTATTAACACTCTTAGTCAGTTCATGTCTGAGCCTAGACAGATTCATTTTGTTGCAGCTAAGCATATATTGAGATATGTACGTGGTACAGTGGGATATGGTTTGAAATATACTTCTTGTGAAGATCTGAAATTGCAAGGTTTTTCTGATTCAGATTGGGCAGGGTGTGTACCTGATAGGAAGAGCACTTCTGGTTGTTGTTTCAGCTTAGGGTCTGCTATGATTTCTTGGTGCAGCAGAAAACAGTCATGTGTGGCTCAAAGTACAACAGAAGCTGAATATGTGGCAGCTTGTGTGGCAGCTCGAGAAGCAGTGTGGCTTCGAAAGCTTCTTGCAGGACTGTTTGGGCAGGTTTTGGAACCTACTGTGATTCTTTGTGACAACCAAAGTTGTGTGAAGCTTTCTGTTAATCCGGTTTTTCATGATAGAACCAAGCATGTGGAGATCAAGTATCATTACTTGAGAGATATGGTTCAAAGGAAATCAGTTGAACTCAAGTATGTTTGCACGAATGAGCAAACAGCTGACATTCTCACCAAGCCACTTCCTAGAGTAAAGTTTTCTTATTTTCGAGATAAGCTTGGTATTGTGGAGAATGTTGCTCTTGCTGAGAGAGAGTCTCAGCCTCAGTGACTCTTGCTTCATGTGTTAATGCATTTCTCTCTACGAGAGAGATTTGAGGTGCAAGCCCTTGTTAATGCATTTCTCTCTGCGAGATAGATTTGAGGTGCAAGCCCTTGTTAAGGCATTTCTCTCTGCGAGAGAGATTTGAGGTGCAAGCCCTTGTTAATGCATTTCTCTCTGTGAGAGAGATTTGAGGTGCAAGCCCTTGTTAACGCATTTCTCTCTGCGAGAGAGATTTGAGGTGTAAGCCCTTGTTAGTGCATCTCTCTCTGCGAGAGAAATTTGAGGTGAAAGCCCTTGTTTCTTTCTCTTGGAGTAGCCATGATGGACATCACAATGAGATGACTACATCACGATGAGGTGATTTGTCTTGTACAGCTGGAAGTATCCTCCCTAGCTGAGAGGGAGTGTTAATGTTTATGATAGCGTCAGTCAGATTCTTCCAGCTGTCTTTGTATTTGCTATTTTGAAGCTGGGCCGACCTTCAAACTGTCTTATTCAAAACTGACATGCAGTGGAATCTTTTTGTAATGCCTCCTAAATTTAGTTGCATGATTCCTCTTGTGCGTCCTCTTGTAACTGTCCTGCAGTCACCTTCTGACATACAGAGGAATCTAACTTGCATGTAACTGACATGCTATGTTTAGAAAACCACTTTGTATTTACATTCTTTCTGTATTCAGAGGTGAGGTTCGAATTTTTGAAGTGCAGATTTGTGTAAGGTGCAGACTGTGATAACTATTGACAGTTTGGAGGTCACTCAGTTCTGGATGTGTATCAGATTGTGATGCTGTGTTTTGGCCTTCATTATCAGCCTCTATTGTAAAGGATTTCTCATTGTGATTCAATAATATAAGAGATATTATTGGCTGGGTTTTTCTCCCTCAGGAGGAGGGTTTTCCCAGGGTAAATTCTGTGTGTTTATTTGTTCTTGTTGTTGAATTTTTCTGTCTTCTATTAGCTCTTATTTCTGGTTCTTAAATTTAACATATTGTTGCCAATTTTTTCTTTGCCCATGCCATCCCATTTCATGTGGTACGCTCTCCCTATTTCAAAAAAAAAAGATGAAAAAGACAAATGCCATTGATTTTGTAATGTCCCCAAATATTTGGTTTGAGCCTTGAATAATTAGAAAAATAATTCTTTATGGCTCAATTACTTTTATTTGGCTTGGTGGACTTGGGAATTAATTTCCCATAATTTATTATTATTTTATGTGAAGCCAAAATAATTTTATAATTTTTCTACGAGGCTGGGCGACCCCTTTTGGGAGATAAAAGGAGGGAAAAATAATTACAAAAAATAAATAATATTTTAATTTGTGGAAAAGTGTGCCCCAATTGGAAAATAAAAAAAGAAAAGAAAAGAATTTAAAAGGGTGAATTTTGGCACCCAAGTTTCTTGGTGTTTGGGCGGCCTTTTGAAGGGAAAAATAATAAAATAAAAAGTGCTAAGTTGCCTAGGCTGGCCAGCTTGTGGGAGGAAAAGAAAGAATGTATAAATATAAGATCATTTTGGCTTTTCAAGGGCATCAACCAAGCAATTCATTTTCAGCAGACTTCTTCTCCTTAGCAGCAGATTTAGCATATGCTTTAGGACGAAAACCCTTTTGCATAAAAGGGAGTTGGATGAAAACCTAACTCACCTTGTGGAGGATTCGTGATGAAGTCCTACATGTACTTCATTGAAGATTTTTGGAGCAATTAGAGTGTTAATTCAAGATTGGATTTGAAGATCAGTGTTAGAGCAGCAATAGAAGATCATTGGTTGTCATTACACTAGGGTTTTATTGGAGCATAATTGGAAGGCGAATTGGGGGGTTGTTGAGCCTCTATTTGTTGTCATTTTGGTATGTAGAAGTTGTTCATAATTTGGATAGTAATATTTCGGGCTATTTTGTTGTGTTAAGCCTTGTATTTTACATGCTTTCAGACTTTATATTTCTGAGTTATAACAGCAGCATCATATTCAGAAAATCAGACATTGTTTGTTGGATTGGGATGATTATAATTTATATTGTATATTGTGGTTGGAGACTTTCATGTTTGATGTGGTTATCAATATAGAACACTTTTTGGTATGTTTATGAGTAATTTGAGCTATCCTTTGTTCACTGTAATTAATTGTTTTCAAATCGGAAAATTAAACGCAAATATTCAAAAAATTAGGGTTTGGGCAGAATTTCATATTTTGGAAATTAGGGCAAAATCATAATTTTAGGGCAAATCCCATTGGGGATATTACAGTGGTATCAAAGCTTGGATCCTACCAGCCTAGAGGATTTGGGAAAGGACTAAGTTAAATCTTATCCTACTAGCATACAAGAGTATGTGATTTGTCCCAACTTTATCCTTGCATGTTATGTGGAAAAGAATCTAACCTAGTCAGTGTGCTAGATTGTCCTTATGTAGTCTCCATAATGGCAACACAGGTGATTGATGATGTAATGGTTGCCTATGATGAGTACTATACACTTCCAGCAGAGGTTAGGAATGCAATCACCTTAAATCAATTTATGAATCAGCAGAAGGATAAGAAGAAAAACAAGCAAGAGAGGAAACCAAGGAAGCATGAGCAACCAAGTGTTGAAAACATCTTGAATCAAATGATGCAAATTTTTATGCAGTCACAACAATAGTTGCTTACATCCATTGGTCAAATGTCACAAAACAAGAATAACATGAGAATACATGAAGATATCAAAAAATTGAGGAAAGAGACAGAAAAATCAAAAGTTATCATTGAAGAAAGGTTAGAGAAGGAAGATTGTGGCTTGCAACCTGCAAGTAATTATGAGGAGGACAAAAATCAGTCAGCATGCAGCCCTAAAGAAGACATGTTCAAAAGTTCACTTCAGCCCTATGAGGACAAGGACAAAGGAGATTCACCTATTGAAGCTACAAATGAAGAGCACATGAAGATTGAAGAAGATACTGCCATGGAGATTGTCAAACCAGCCATGTTAGATCAGCTATATGAAGGTATGGGTCCTTGTGATGTTTCATTAATTGAGCCTAGCATTGCTTCATCACCTTTACATCATTTTGGCAAGGAATCAAATTGTGGTTTGGGTGTCCATAAGTTGGATGTTGTCCATACATATGTGAGCGATTCAGAAATTTCAGTATGTAGTGAACAAAGTGAATTGGATAAGATTGATTTGACATTGCAAAATTTGAAGGATCCCTTGGTGGTTAAGGAGGTTATAGTTGTGCATACTTTTTCTAGATCAGCCATTGAGGAAGATAATGATGTAGAAGACTCTACTCATTATTTTGAAGGAGATTCTTTGATGGAGCATGGTGATGACTTAGTTTCCACACATGGATGTAATGAAGAAGAGACCATGAAGGAAGCTGATTTGGAGGTGCACATTTATGAAGACCAAACAGAAATTTTGCATGGAGGTGATGGGTCTCATAAGTCACATCACTTGGAAGGACAATTGAAGGTAAACGAAGGTAAGATTGTGGAAGCCTTAGCTCATTTTGATCATGTTCATAAGATGATGGCAAGTTTGTGTTGGAAGGCTCTAGGGAATCATGCAGATTTTGAAGGAGGTATATCTCTTGATGACTTGCACAAACTCAAGGAGGCTTTGGTAGTAGTGAAGTCAAACTACCTACACTTGCCGACAAAAATCATCTCCTCTAGTAAGATATACTTGGATGCTTTGAGAAGAAAAGAAGATGAGGTGGACAAGCTCACCCTTGAGCTTGAGGATGCAGTGAATTCTTTGAGGAGCACTCAGAGGGCTCTTCAAGAATCGGAAGAGCATGAGGATAAGCTTTGTTGGAAGATGACATAGAATGGTGTCATGGAGGAAGGACTTGAAGGGTCCTATGATGAAGACATGAAGTTAAAAGAGACATATATACATGAAGATTTAGTCTGCAGCCATGGGACAAAAGTTATAGCACATGACACACTTGATTTTCCATTGGAGACATCCCTTGGACCTGCACTAATGAATGAGCACCCATTCATGGGAGAAGATGAGGTAAGGATTGATTTTCTAATGTGTAACAACAGTACCCTACCTTCACAATATCATGACATAGTGGCCAAAGGGATAGAGGTCCGATTCAGATTGGAGGCAAGTGATTTTTAGTTAGAACCACTTTTTGGAACGGCACTTGTAGGAGAACATGAAGACAAGGAAGAGGACGCAATTGAAGAGCTAGAGGATGGCATAATAAGATTTGACAGTAGGTCTGACTTTCTAATTCATAACAGCAATCCTATTCCTTCATTCATAACGGCCACTTCACTTGAAGAGAATAAGGGTGAAGAATCTTCCAAGATTGGCACTTGTAATTTGGGTATGGAGCATAAGAAAGATATGAAAGATTCAAACCACAAGAAGTCTGAATTTGTTCACCCTACCTTAGAGGATGTCAAGAGAACTCAAGTCTTGTGTGATAGTTGGCTACAAAGAGCAAAAGATGCTAAGATGTTGGTTGCCCAAGCAAAACAGCACTTGCAAGAGATCAAGGAACGTTGTAACCACCTAGATCAAGCAAAGAGGCAAAGGGAGTCACACCTTAGATCTCTATTTCTTCCAAGGGAAGAATTCATGATGGTGAGGCAAGCAAAGGAGAATGTAATGTCCCCGTTTTAGCTGACATTGTTTGTCGAGGAGTGAGCCTATCATTCTAATCCTCGTAGGCTGACAGATGGGTGCAGAGGATCAATTGAGGCGGTTACCCAGTGTTTTGTAGCTTCAGTATTGCAGTTGTTTCAGGTTGGGCCTTCGCAAAATCTTCCAGAGTGGATTTTTAGAAAGTTTCTATTTTTAGAAAGTTAGGTTAGGCGGAAGCTGCTATTTTGGGCAGGGCACCTGGTTCAGCTATTATGCTCGGAGTCGACCCCGTTCTTCAGTTTGACAGTCTGACGGAGAAATATTGGAGTATTTAATGGTTTAATGAAATAATTAATACTTTTGACTTTATATTAAAGTCACTTTATTAATTATTTAAATATTTAATTAAATTGGCAAATTATAAAGTATTTATTATACTTTATAATAAAGTGTTAATATTTGATAAAATGAATATTTATTATTCATTATTGAAGGCGCCAATTATTAATTGATTTTCTCCTAAGTCAAAAGCGCAACATTTAATCATTTATTTAAATGATTATTAAAAAGAGCTGTGGGTCGAATTTTTCAAGAGAAGTATATATTCACAGGAAAGACAAATCGAACGATTATGTTATGATATTCTAATTTGTCTTTTTTGCTCTGAGCATTGGAGTTTGCAAACCCTAGGGTTTCTGGCAGACGAAGCGTTTCTGGAGAACGATACCTCTTCAGGAATTGGCAGACTGAGACTGTGAAATACCAGTTGAAGCTTGCATCTTGGTGACTTCATTCAGAGGTTACAGATTGGGATTATTGATTGAATCATCAGGGTTTGACAGAGAATAAACATCTGGCAGTTGAGGCGACTTTATCAAAGGTCAGTTATCAGAGATCTGGCATCATTCATTGGGCCGTACTTCATTAAATGCTGCTGCTGTACAGGCCGTACTGTTGTACCAGCAAGGGCCGTACTTTTTCATCAGAGGAAATCGCTTTGGCTTTCCACTTCCAGTCTTTTGCAGTGAGGGCGCCTAGGGTTCTGGGAGTTATTCCTCTGTTTCTGAGCTTGGAGATTGATAATCTGGTGCTGGCCGTACATTCTTCACTTATCCCAAGGCGGCTGTAATAAACCAGGTTTCTTATATTAAATATTCTTACCTTTTGTTCAGAAGTTGAAGTATCGATTTGTCATCACTCTGAATAATCAATAAATACTCTGGCAACGATATTTGATACATGTTCTGTAGTTTCTCAAGCATTACGTATTTTTATTTATTTTCCTAGTCTTTTCAAGCAAAATCGCAAATCTCCTGTTTCATGCAAAAATCCATCAAAACACAAAAAATTACAAAACAAACAAAATCAGTGATTTCAACTAGGGTTTTGGGGTTGAGAACCACCAGGGTTCTTACAGTGGTATCAGAGCACAGATTTCCTGCCATCCTGTGCTTTTTCAGTTGCTTTTTCAGAATACAGTGTGCTTTTTAGTTGCTTTTTCATGAGCAGAGATACTATTCACTATATTAAAGGTGTAGGGACAGGCAGAGCCGAAGAGTGGACAGGTCCACCGATTCCTGAAGGTGAGACAGTGTCAGGTGTATTAGGCATTCACAGATCCAGCTCTAACAGCAGTGAAAACAGTGTTGCAACCCTAATGGCGGATCGCGAGATTCCTACGAGAGGCGATTGGGATCCGAGAAAAAAGCACACATGCAGTGTACGATGAGAATTGAAGCCTTGGTAAGTAACATGGATATGATATCGATTGATAGGCACTACTCAGACATCGCCACCCTGACCTCGTATGCTCTGAATTGGACAAGCAATGAGACTACACATTAGATGTGTAGCATAAATTACCACGGCAGTAAATCACCGATCTACTCGGGAGCGTAAGCGGGACAGCCCTACATTCTTACTAGAGACTCCACCTCAGGCTCGGGGCGAGCAGCAAAAGGCGGCATCGAGGAGTTTCAACCATAATAGCATGTCGTTAGCAGATGTGGCCCGAGGTTTCATGGTAGTACCTATCGTGGCACGAGATGACGTTATCATTTCATGAGTTTATGGATGTTCATAAACCTAGAGGAGGAGGCAGATTTGACCGTAGACCCCCTCAGCATCAGCAGCCACAGCCATAGGTGAACAGGGACTTGCAGTATGCAGTTAGCAAGATCACCTTGCCATATTTTGATGGGTCTGATAAGACATCAGCGAGGTCTTGGGTCCAGAAATTGGACAACTATATATCATTGAGGCCTATGCAGGAGGATGAGGCCATCAAGTTTGCGACTTTGCATCTTGACAGGATAGCGCATGATTGGTGGCATCACGGCATGTATACACTTGGCCATCATGCAGTCAATACTTACCAGGAGTTCACCAATAGGCTCATAGAGCGCTTTGATAAGAAGGATCCGGAACTTTACTTTAGAGAGCTAGCTCAGCTCAGGCTAACAGGTAGTTTGGATTCTTATATTGGTGAGTTTCAGAGAGTTGTCGTCATGGTGACTGGTATTTCAGAACGGAGACTCATTATACTCTTCGTTGAGGGTTTGACAGAACCTATGAGAGGTTGGGTCAAGGCATTCGATCCTCCTACTCTTCAGGAGGCGATGCGGAAGGCAAGAAGTATGGAGCTTGCCGCTCCGAAGAAACAATTTCAGCCTAAAACAAACAGCTTGCCTATTGAGGAGAGTCATACACCAGTTGCAGAACCAAAAAGGAAAACAGCTGCAAGAATTGATGATGCAACTCGTGACGAATTGAGAAGGAAACAACTTTGTTATTGGTGCCAAGAACCCTACAGCAAGGAGCATGATTGTCCTTTGAGACCGAAGGGCAGATCGAACCGCGCCATGTGGGTTTACTATGAGGATGTTGAGGCTGAGGATTCAGACCAGCAGGTTGTTTCAGAACATGTAGAGGCCAGGAATGCCTCTATGGAGTTTGGGCCCGATGCCAACTTGTCCCCGTTGGTATTATCTGCTAGTGTACGAGATGATTCATTCAGGTTTAGGGGACTAGTGGATGGACAGCGATGTATTGCTATGCTTGACACCGGAGCCACACACAATTTCATTGATGAGAGCTTCGTCAACAGATGCAGGCTCCAGACAGAGGACTTCGCTGGATTCAGAGTTCGGGTGGCAGATGGATATACACTCACTTGCACTCGACAAATTTGTAATCTCACCCTCATGCTGAATGACTATGAGTTGCAGGCAGACTTTTATGTAGTCAACCTGGGTGGGATGGATTTAGTGTTGGGTATGAGATGGCTTCAGGACATTAGTGTGTTCACCCTCAACTTGCCTAAAATGGAGATGAGATTTGAGGTACAGGGCAAGAAATATGTGTTGAGAGGAATTACAGATGGGAGCCTACGTTCTATCTCTCTCGTTAGTGGGAAGAGTGATGATAGTGTTTGGGATCCTACTCGTGCTCTGGGATTTCAGACTCAGCTTTCAGAGAAGTTTTATAGTGAGTACACGGTGTAGAGTGTATATGGTTTCATGTTTGATCCACACATACACGATTTATTTCAGGTGCACAGTTCTGGTATGCACGTGCTTGATATGTTGGATGACAGTATATCTTGTGCAGTCTTAGGGAGTAAGTATTGCTTGCAGTTTGACTTGCTTCCTCCTGAGTTTCTTGATCCTATGACAAACAACACGGAGGTTGATAGGGAATGGTATTCTATTCTTGTTGATCAGTTGTGGGAGTTACTGGAGTCAGTTGTGGCCAGCAAGAACATTGTCCGGCACTATCCTTGGGATCCAGGTGGTGCAGTGCGTCCGTATTTGCAGAGATTGCTTGAGGACAAGCAATTTCAGGGAGGGCAGACTGTAATGTCCCCGTTTTAGCTGACATTGTTTGTCGAGGAGTGAGCCTATCATTCTGATCCTCGCAGGCTGACAGATGGGTGCAGAGGATCAATTGAGGCGGTTACCCAGTGTTTTGTAGCTTCAGTATTGCAGTTGTTTCAGGTTGGGCCTTCGCAGAATCTTCCAGAGTGGATTTTTAGAAACTTTCTATTTTTAGAAAGTTAGGTCAGGCGGAAGCTGCTATTTTGAGCAGGGCACCTGGTTCAGCTGGTTTGCTCGGAGTCGACCCAGTTCTTCAGTTTGACAGTCTGACGGAGAAATATTGGAGTATTTAATGGTTTAATGAAATAATTAATACTTTTGACTTTATATTAAAGTCACTTTATTAATTATTTAAATATTTAATTAAATTGGCAAATTATAAAGTATTTATTATACTTTATAATAAAGTGTTAATATTTGATAAAATGAATATTTATTATTCATTATTGAAGGCGCCAATTATTAATTGATTTTCTCCTAAGTCAAAAGCGCAACATTTAATCATTTATTTAAATGATTATTAAAAAGAGCTGTGGGTCGAATTTTTCAAGAGAAGTATATATTCACAGGAAAGACAAATCGAACGATTATGTTATGATATTCTAATTTGTCTTTTTTGCTCTGAGCATTGGAGTTTGCAAACCCTAGGGTTTCTGGCAGACGAAGCGTTTCTAGAGAACGATACCTCTTCAGGAATTGGCAGACTGAGACTGTGAAATACCAGTTGAAGCTTGCATCTTGGTGACTTCATTTAGAGGTTACAGATTGGGATTATTGATTGAATCATCAGGGTTTGACAGAGAATAAACATCTGGCAGTTGAGGCGACTTTATCAAAGGTCAGTTATCAGAGATCTGGCATCATTCATTGGGCCGTACTTCATTAAATGCTGCTGTTGTACAGGCCGTATTGTTGTACCAGCAAGGGCCGTACTTTTTCATCAGAGGAAATCGCTTTGGCTTTCCACTTCCAGTCTTTTGCAGTGAGGGCGCCTAGGGTTCTGGGAGTTATTCCTCTGTTTCTGAGCTTGGAGATTGATAATCTGGAGCTGGCCGTACATTCTTCACTTATCCCAAGGCGGCTGTAATAAACCAGGTTTCTTATATTAAATATTCTTACCTTTTGTTCAGAAGTTGAAGTATCGATTTGTCATCACTCTGAATAATCAATAAATACTCTGGCAACGATATTTGATACATGTTCTGTAGTTTCTCAAGCATTACGTATTTTTATTTATTTTCCTAGTCTTTTCAAGCAAAATCACAAATCTCCTGTTTCATGCAAAAATCCATCAAAACACAAAAAATTACAAAACAAACAAAATCAGTGATTTCAACTAGGGTTTTGGGGTTGAGAACCACCAGGGTTCTTACAGAGAAGTCCCTTGAGGAGAGCAAGCAAGAAGGAGATGCAAATTCGAATGAAGACACTAAGGAAAGGTATGATAGCTGTTCTGATTTTCTGATTTGGAACAGTAGTCTTTGGGTTTTGCATAATCTTGAGTTGGCAGCTCCTACTCGTGAGGATGATAGTAAGAAGCCTTCTTCTATTGTTGGCACTCATTTGGGAGACAAACATGAGGTGTTTGTCCAAGACACAAGAGGACCAAGTTAGTACAGCATGTCATGGCAGAGGCAAAGAAGATTCAAAGCATGTGGCATATGAGGAATGAGCCTTGTATGGTGACCAAGCATGTGGAGCAATTAGGTTTGAGGTATGATTCAGAATTCTTTGTTTGTTCACATAGCTTGCTTTATGAGGATTTGGTGTCACCTCTTTTGTAGAGCCATTTGAAGACTCACAATGTACACTTGGATGGCATGATGGAGCACACACTTAGTGGATCAATCACTAGTATTATGCCTTCATATGAAAATGGAGATATGGGTGATGTGGGTTTGGTTTGGTCTTTGATCATTCTTGAAGCACTTGAAGAGTCTCATCATGTTGATGACTCTTTGGTAGAGTATGTAGATGCTCTATTTCAAAGATTTGTGATACATGCCATGGAGACACTTGCATTTGTTAGGCATACTTTGGAGCTAGACTATGCCATAGGGATTGGAAGAAAGCATGAAGATCTTGGCGTTCCTGTCCTAATTCATGAGGATCTACTCCCTACTTTGCTAGGAGATGGCTGTTCTACTTCATTGCACCAGGAAATCCTACAAGATACTTGGGGGACAGTGGCTGTTTGGGTATTTTGGAGAGTCTTGGATCATCTCTTCATCATTGGAGGATGGCATATGGATGATACCCCATCATATGACATTAGAGATGGTATTTGCACTCAATTGCGTCTGATTTTCAGTTGGAAGGTTGCTATTTGTTTCTACATCAGCAACTTAGGAGGGATGATTATATATTTTCTTGCGCATGTGAGGGGTGCTTTACACATCCACCAGATATCTACAGGGGTTGGAGAGTTGTTTGGTGTTATTAGCATTATGAGATGCTTCTCTCTATTTATGTTTGCTAGGTGTGATGATATAAGGATTTGGGATCCGAGCGGTGGTAAACTTAATATTGCTTGAGGACAAGTAATCTCGGGAAGGGAGGACTATAATGTCCCCGAATATTTGGTTTGAGCCTTGAATAATTAGAAAATTAATTCTTTATGGCTCAATTACTTTTATTTGGCTCGGTGGACTTGGGAATTAATTTCTCATAATTTATTATTATTTTATATGAAGCCAAAAGTTTTTTATAATTTTTCAAAGAGGCTGGGTGACCCCTTTTGGGAGATAAAAGGAGGGAAAAATAATTAAAAAAATAATAATATTTTAATTTGTGGAAAAGTGTGCCCCAATTGGAAAATAAAAAAAGAAAAGAATTCAAATTTAAAAGGGTGAATTTTGGCACCCAAGTTTCTTGGTGTTTGGTCGGCCTTTTGAAGGGAAAAATAATAAAATAAAAAGTGCTAAGTTGCCTAGGTCAGCCAGCTTGTGGGAGGAAAAGAAAGCATGTATAAATATAAGATCATTTTGGCTTTTCAAGGGCATCAATCAAGCAATTCATTTTCAGCAGACTTCTTCTCCTTAGGAGCAGATTTAGCATATGGTTTAGGATGAAAAACCCATTGCATAAAAGAGAGTTAGACGAAAACCTAACTCACCTTGTGGAGGATTCGTGATGAAGTCCTACTTGCACTTCATTGAAGATTTTTGGAGCAATTGGAATGCTAATTCAAGATCAGATTTGAAGATCAGTGTTAGAGCAGCAATAGAAGATCATTGGTTGTCATTACACTAGGGTTTTGATTGGAGCATAATTGTAAGGCGAAATTGGGGGGTTGTTGAGCCTCTATTTGTCGTCATTTTGGTATGTAGAAGTTCATTATTTGGATAGTAATATTTCGGGCTATTTTGTTGTGTTAAGCCCTATATTTTACATACTTTCAGACTTCATATTTCTGAGTTATAACAGCGGCATCATATTCAGAAAATCAGACATTGTTTGTTGGATTGGGATGATTATATTATATATTTTGGTTGGAGACTTTCATGTTTGATGTGGTTATCAATATAGAGCACTTTTTGTTATGTTTATGAGTAATTTGAGCTATCCTTTGTTCGCTGTAATTAATTGTTTTCAAATCAGAAAATTAAAAACAAATATTCAGAAAATTAAGGCTTGGGCAGAATTTCATATTGAGAAAATTAGGGCAAAAATCAGAATTTTAGGGCAGATCCCATTGGGGATATTATAGATTCCTCGTATGCCCCTCAAAGAATATAGACTACATATCACCCTCTTTAATAGAAAGTATTCCAAGATGAGTTTGTTAGAGTGCATGAGGCAAACTTGGCTAAGTACAACCTACTAAATTATTATAGATGGGTGGATTGATATTAAACATCGGCCACTCATCAATATTATAATTCCATCTACAACTAGTTCTTATTTTCATGAAACTATTGATTGTTTAGGGAAATGCAATGATGTAGACATCTAATTTCAGATTTCAAGGGAATCCATGGAGGAGGTTGAGGCCTCAAATTTTTTATAGGTTGTCACCAACTTGGCACATGTTTGTAGACTAGTTGGCATGATGGAGGCTGCTTACAAATACATTTTTTGAATGTCATATTGTATTCACACATTGAACACTGCATTGAAAGGCATTGGGAAGATAGATAAGGTGAAGACAATGGTGGTCGAAGCTAGTGATAAATGTCCATTTGCATCCATCATACCTCCTTGCTCTCTTAAAGACTTTTTTGACAAAGAATTTCCTCAAACTTATGGAGACTAGATCTGCCAATTACTTTACATTGTTAGAGAGAATGCTTGAAATTAAAGAGCCTCTATGGTTAATGCAAGTGGAGTAGGTAGGCAGATTCCGACACAAATTAAGATAAAAGTGTGAAGCAAAAGATTCTTGATCATGATTGGTGGTCCACTTAGAAGTAAATTACTAAATCAAGTTTTTTTTTTGGTATTTTAAATTGAAACTTCAAGTATTTTAACTTTAAATTAGAATTGGGTCTTATTATTCTTTTTTGAATATTTCATTTGTCAATACATTTGCTCTTTCATCTCACCCACTATGTAGGTGATTGGGCATGCTGATATAGACTCTCCAAAATTTATGAGACATTTGACAACATGCTTGGCCAGATAAAGCAATCAATTCATCACAGGAGCCTTGATTTGAGACTACATGAGGAGAATATTTGGCCCATTGTGACATGGCAGTAGAACGCTATAAATACCCTGCTTCATATAACAGCCTATGTTGTAAATCCAAAATGGTATGCACCAAGGATTAGGAGAATGCCTTCTAAAAATGAAGAGATGAAAGAATGGTTTATGAAGGCCTTTTGAAAGATGCATATCATTTGAAGAGGCATCCAAATTTTGATAGCAATGGATCACTTTTGTCAAACTTCATTGTCCAACATTCAACAAACCAAAGACTAAGATAGATAAGGCTACATTAGCTCAAAATGACAATCAAATGGTGGACATGGCATGGCAAGGATTCCATGGAGTTGAGGATGCTTGCCACTTGTTTCTTTTCATAGGTTGTTGGTTACTCTACTATAAAAAGGAATTGATCCACAAACAACTTCATTTATTCTATCAAAAGGAACATGATTATCTCTCAACAATCAAAGAAGTTGATGGCTTTGCGCAATGCCTTGCAACTTCAAAAATAAACAAACTCTTGATTATCTTCAAACTGAAGAGCACAAAGATATACTGAGAGGGGGGGGGGGGGGATGAATCAGTATATCAACAAACTTTTACCCTCTTAAACTTCTTATCAACTTCAAGCTCCAACACAAATCAACTATGCAA